>CAOLHI010002024.1:0-301059 GCA_948474755.1 Ctenosaura bakeri
AAGTAGAGACACAGGATCTCAAATCTTCTAATAAGTATTACCTATGAGAAAATAAAATCCCGGGTAATGCCAGGTATATACACTAGTTAGCTATACTGTACTTGTTTTAAACCATAAGCTGCTTTGAGGCCCAATTTTGGGAGAAAAGCATGGTAGAAATAAAGGCAATGGCAATAACAACAGCATGACTATGGCCCTTTCCACACGGGGGTATTAAAGCGGTGTAGCGCGACCTCTGACAGAGGTCATCTACACTGTAAAATGTATTGGACTACTTTTGCGTAGTTCCACACCCCAATCTGCACTAGGGCAACCGGAAGTGGCGCCGCCGCGTGCTTTTTAAAAACCACTTTCGAAGAAGTTTTTAAAAAGCACGATCGTGCAGCCCCGTCGCAGCGCCCCGTGTGGATTTGCAGGCGCGTGCAAGGGTGTGCCTGCAGATCTGCTGGGGGCGGGCTTTCTGGCTGGCGAGCTTCTCTGGTTGGTGGAGAGCCTCCGCCAGTCATAAGCCACCATTCTGGGCGCCGCAGGACGCCGCGGAGTGTGGAGCAGCGAAAACGCGCTGCTCCACATGGCGACGGACTTACCAGGTTTCAGGTAAGCTCTGTTTCAGGATGTCTCAGGATGTTTTTTCCTTCACGTGTGGAAAGGGCCTATGTCACCAAAAATAGGGCCAGCACTCTTGCAAATGACACAGCTACATCATTGCTTGCTTGCTGTCTACCACACTAATCATCGTGGAGTTGAAATTTGAGCAGAAAGGTTCTCTCAAATGAAAAATCCACCATCAATTTTTTCAAAGTGGAAGTGGAAGATTACAAGACACACAAATATTCAAAAAGTGATTGCTAATATGCTGTAATGAAAATGCATACCTGAGCAGTCAATGTTGGCAGTTACGAAAACTAAGCCATATGCAGTGTGGGGATGAGGAGAAAGATAAGTCCACTAAATGAGTTCATGGCTGGAGTGAGATTTTAATCATGGCCTTTCTGATTAGAGTGCTTATGCATTTGGCCGGAAAGGTACATCAGTTCTCACAACAGCAGAATTAAAAAGCAATATATTAGAAAGTCCAACACAGAAAGATAACGGAGGAATAAAAGCCCTAAGTCACATGCCAACTTGCCACTTGCCTGGAGTGGATAACAATCTCTTATGAACAAGCAGTTTGCTAGATCTACTGTATAGGTTACACTTTAACAGGAACGGTTACAAACAGGTACAGTAGAAATGTTTTAAGGGAACGTAATTTTACTGCATCTAACCTGCAAGGCCAAAATGTGTGAGATTCCTCTGCACTCTAAAATTCATGCAAGACTCCTACCTTGTGGGTTTTAAGATCTCACACGTTTGGCTTTTTGGAATTGTGACACCTCCAAATCGCCTAAACACACTTTGACTGAGAGGTCATCACTTATTGCTGAAGAGTGTTCACTCTGGAATAGCAGCATTTCACCTTTTCAGAATGATCAATATAGAAAGAAGCAAACAATTCAGACAGATTACTATCAGGACATTAAGGAAGGAAGAAATAAGACTTCATTTTACAGTAGCACTTTAGTTCTACCAGAGTGCTTTGGGGGTAGAAATATTACTGTTGGCAAATCAAAATGTGCAAACAGGAAGACTGGTTTTTAGCTACTTACAGAATGCACACACAGTTCTATGCAATCATTTTAAAAATCCTCGAAGCAAGCTTAGCCAGGAAATGCAGCACTCAGTTGACACACAAGCCAAATTTTATATTTCCTGATGTCACTGCATGCAAACTTAACACTTAAACTTTGCATTGTTAACTCCTTCACCTCCAGATCTTCATAGAACACTAAGCAGCAGTGAACCTAGACAGCAGGACAAAAGAGAGGAAGTCATGAAGCAAACAGCTTCTTTTGTTTCCACAGTACCAAAATGACTTGGGAGAGCATTATTAGAAGTCTGCAGAACTTCATCCTTTGTTTCATTTGTTTCCAACACACCAAACCAGTTTTTTTCCTCCTAAGATATCAATATCAACCTCAGTTTCTAGCTGAATAAAGCAATGTTTGTACAGTCTGGAAAAGTGTTAATATGTGTTGATCATTAACAAAAGAGATAACATATATTGTGGGTTGGGCCAAGGCTGTTTGGAGGACTATATCTCCCTTTATGTGTCCATTAGTACTCTGAGGCCTTTCTCTCTGTCCCACCACCTATCTGGGCTTGTTTGCTGGGAAAAAGGGAGGGTTTCTTCAGTAGATGTTCCCAGACTTTGGAACTCCCTCCCTAGGGAGGCCAGAACAGCTCTCCTCTTGCTCTCCTTCTGCTACCAAGTTAAAACATTTTTTATCCCACCAGGGTTTTAAAAACTGGTTGGGATAGGTTTTTAATGTTGTGCAGTGCTGTTTTTATGGTTTGCATATAGTTTTTTAAAATGAATTTTAATGTTATTAATTTTATAAATTGTTTGTTTTTAAAGTAACTTTTATATTTCTGCTTTTATGGATGCTTTTGTGGTTTTTTTTATCTGTATTGTTTTTAAATATGCTGTTAGATGCCTTGAGTCTCATTATAGCAAGAAAGGCGGGATATAAAGGAATACAATAAAGGAGGAGGAGGAAGAAGTCTGGACTTTGTAGTTGGCATGTTTTCTATATTATTTTTCAGCTTTGCCAATGCTGTTCTATCTAGGCAGGGATTCCCACCCCCCAGAATACTCCCTATTCCCAAAGGCATCAAATTGTATCTGAATAAACATATAGATATGTTTCATACCTGGTAGTTCTCCTTCAAGAGAAAACATATATTTTTCATTTACTATTGTGCCCCTAGAGGAAACTTTCTGTAATTTGAACCCTTACTAGCATGGTCTGCTTACAGTCTAATTAATTGCCTTGTGAAATATACCTCTGACACTGCACAGATGAAAACGGGTACATGCTTAGAAAACGGGTACATGCTTAGAAAAATCCTGTTCCAATACCAAAAATTATTTTGTAAGCCATATTATTGTACATTTGCATAGCCTCTTCCCTGCCAGCTGGAATGATATATTCATTTACTCTCCTCCACTGATTTAAAAGACAAGGGGGTGATGGCTGGAGCTGTACTAGTAAAATTTATATATATATATATATTTATTTATTTATTTGTATCCCGCCTCTCCATATGGATCGAGGCGGCGAACAACTTACAAATAGCATGTATTTCAAAACATTTCTAAACATGCCCCCAACAAGCTGGGTACTCATTTTACCGACCAGCGAAAGGATGGAAGGCTGAGTCAACCTTGGAGCCGGGCAGGATCGAACTCACAACCCTGTGGCTTGCAGTACTGGCATTTAACCACTGCGCCACCATGGCATCCTTCTTTTCATCTTATCAGCTTTTAAGGCAGAGCTCAACAACTAAAGGATGTAAAATGTAAAGCTGTTACCCTGGTGCTCACGTACATATATTTTTAGGGATGGCAGAACTTCTAGTCTGCGGTCAAAACTCAGCCATGGGAGGTCCCCGTTTCGTCCCACCAACTTCCCTTCTAAAACTCCTAAACAGAAACAAGATTTTCCCTAACCCCAACTCCTTTCACACTGCGTTGAGTCTTAATTTTAAAAGTTTCCAAGACCTTTTAAAGCTTAAATACAATTGGGGAGGCAGAAGTGGGTCCTTGCTCAGAAAGAAAGGGACGACATGTGTGTGTGTCTGTGTGTTCCATGTGTATCTGCTTTCAAGTCACTTGTTGACTTATGGTGACCACATGAATTTTCTTTCTTTTCTTTTTCTTTAAAGTCAAGGAATGCTTAGGTGGTTTTCCTAGTTCCTTCCTCTGAAATAAAGTTTACAGGATCTAGTATTCATTGGCAGTCTCCCGTCCAAATACTAACCAGGGCTAACCCTGCTTAGTTTCCATGATCAAATGGGATCTGATGCCTTTAGAGTATTTAGGCGATAACTTACCTCCTAACAATGCTATGAAGCGCCACGAAAAACTCCTCCTCCCTTGCTCTGCTCAGGATTTAAAAAGGAATTTCACTGATACCAATTCATTATTTTTAAAAGATAAAAGGGGAGAGAAATGTGGAACAAGAGACAAGGGTTCAGGGGAATCAGACCACAGGTGGCCTTGTCCAGTGCTGCCATGTAATCCCAGTGTGCTTGCCCAGAGCTAATTCAGTTGTTATGCACGCCTGAAAGGCCCCCTTGGAGTCCATGTCCTGAGAACATAATCATTTTATATAAAATATAAGGGAGCCATGGAGAGATACTGAAAGGACACGTAAACAGGAGATATCTGCTTTCTGTCTTACATCCTGGGGTATCTGACAAATGGCTAACAGGCCACTTGAAAGGAGTGTCTGCAGTGACTCTCTGAGAAAGTAAACAATGTCTGAAGTGTGAAATAGGCTTAAATCTCCAGAGAAAGAGATACTGATCTGCAGGATTCTCTCTTTGAACTAAAAGGAGAAAGGATCCATCTTCATAAAAAGATGAAAAACACATATGGCTTTTCCAGGCATGGATCACAATATAAATATCGAGACACAGTTCCTCATTCCAGGGGAGTTCTTTTTGGAGAGAAGTTCTTTTTCCTTTGGAGTAAGATGCATTTGGAGTGTTAAGTGAGAAATCTCTCTCAGAGTCGCAAAAACAATGGAGATGGTAACCAGCTTAAATTTACAACACAATGGACTTCCCTCCTCACAGGAGTGGCTGAAATCATCTTTTCTCCCAGCTGAAGGATTCTGGATCTGGTATCGTATGTCATCAAATCCTTTCTTTTTCTCTCTCTCTTTCTTAATCTTTTTCTAACTTTATAGTCTTGTATGCTTGAAGTGTGAATGAAGCTGAGTGAGTGTATGAAATTTAACTTTTTATAGGCTGGTATACTTGTTATAGTGAATGTAGCTGAGTTATTGTAGGGACTTTTACATCTGTGTTAATAAAATACTTAGATTTGAACAATTGGTGTGATTTTTGTCTGACCTTACCTGGTATACTTTGGGTTGGAAGATCCTTGCTAAGTTACCCTGCCTCTTGCTAGCTTAAGAGAGTTCTAAAGTTAATTTCCCCATCTTTGAGTAATTGCCCTGACCTCTTTGCAGGTCTAAAGCAGTGCAGAGCTAATTTTTCCCCACAAGAGACAATTTTGACAGCTTTTGGGAATCCTTTTCAGAGGAAGCCCTTGAATCACAAACAAATTGGTGGAGTTCTCAGAAAACAGGGTAACACAGTCCTCAAGTTGAAAAAAACGTCCCCCACCCCTGATCTCAAAGCAATGCCCTGGTCCACAAGATGTACCCACCTGATCAGAAACGGAACATTTGCTGGCTGAAACCTTTTTATAATTCTTCCAGACTCTGTGCTGGAAGACTGCTTTCCTTTTACTGTGCCTGTGCTTACAAGTCCCTTCCTTTTACCGATGCAAATTTCAGAATGCCTATCTGTGCAATTGAGCACTACAGCAAACATAAAACAATAATACTGTGTTGCTTTTTACTGTGTACTTTTAGATTTTAACATTCAATTTGATTATATTTTTTCACTGATCTTTTTATTGTTTATTTACTGTTCATCACTCAGAGAACACTTGTTAAGGAATGTTTCATAAACTTAAGAGCAAACAAACCACAAGGAGTTCCTGCAGTATGAGTTGTGCCAAGAATGACAACATTTACAACCCAAACTAACAACATGGAAACAAAATAAGGATGCTAATTTACCAAAGAGAAGAAAATGAGAACTGTTGCTAGTAGATATGGGCTGTGAAGCAGCAGCAGCTTGTGGGTCATCATGTTGGCAAAGCTGTGTCAACTCATGTCCAGGTAAGAGCACTATTATCAATGTCCTAATTATTTCAATCTGGTTGAGAACAATTGTAGTCTAACAAATCTAGATGGTACCTGTAGTTTAACAAGTCTAGATGGTACTTGATTCAGGAAGGATGGTCCAACAAACTGAAAAGATTTGTTCTATTTCAGAAGTCTAACTGCGTGATCCGCTAACTGTTTTTGGACTGCCACTGTGAGCAGTTCTAGCCACCACAGTCAAATGGTGAAGAGTTATGGGAACCATAGTTCAACAACTTCTTGAATTTCCACCTCTGTTCTGAGCTTACGTTCATATTTTTAATATCAGCTTGAAAAAAAAGTGTTTTTTTCTTTTTTGCATAGCCTGCTTTTAGTAAGGCTAACAGAGGGCACAATTTGCATATGCTAAATTGCAGATCTTAGTTGTTGCAGAGACAAAAATTACCACAACACTTAACAAGGCAGAGCTCCTCAGTGAGCACCATCTGAACTGAACAGAAGAGCTTGTAAATATTATTTTTAGGGATTGCAACTCACTGAGCCAGCATGATCAATGGCCATGCTAACTGGAGGATTCCAAGAGGTATAGCCCAACAAGTATCTTTTCCAAGCTCAGCTGGAGACCAGTTAAAAACTACTGTCAGCCATCCACACTTCCTACGGTATGGGGCACAGGACCTCTACAAAAGTGGAAAAATCACAAACTTGAAAATGTGTGAGTGCCCTCCACATTTGTGGGTTTGACTTTCAAAGATTTGATTATTTGTGAGTTTCTCCAACCCCTGCCCCCAATGTCAAGTGTTTCGTTTCTAGGGGAACCTTCTCTCTTGCAGCTCCAATCAAGCCGTGCAGTCCTTTAAAAACATGCCTCTGGTTCCCTTGCTCCTCTTCTCTTGCTCCTCCAGCTGGCTCATAGCTCGAATTCTCAGCATCACAAATCCGCTCCTGATGCCCTCCCTAATACCAAGGAAGGAGATGGGCAAGATAGAGGAAGTATAAGGCCACCATGCTAACCCACCACCCCTTCCCTCTCCTTCTCCTGACCTTGTTTGGACCCCAAGAGCCTGTTCTCCCCACCATGCCCAATCCCACAGACACATACACATTTTGATATTTGTGATTTACTGCATCATTTACTGCAGATGCTTTACAGCAACCAGACACCAAGAGCCTGTACTTCTTCAGTCCTCCTTCACCATCCTCCCAATACTGGTGCTGCTAAGACCTTCCAACTTGTCTGAGGAGGAAAAGGGAGTTGGGGGGGGCAAAAAAGACCTTGTAAATGGGAGCTTCACTGTCAGAGCCCTGGCTAACTGCTGTATGCTTATATCTAGTAAAAAATACATTCTATTTTCTTCTCCAAAAGCAGGAAAAAATGATTGCTTAGGAGAATAAATTTTAAGGGCTGACTGAAGGGAGGTCATTCCAGGCACTAAGAACTATATGAGAGAAAGCTCAAAGTAGCAGAGAAGAGAAAGATCACAGATATGCTTCCTGGAATGGTAACAGCAAGGAAAATGAAAGAGAGGGGGAGTGAAGAGAAAACATGAGTGAGCCAACCTTTAAAAGATAAGAAACTTGAGCATGGAGATGATGCAGAAGTGACAGAGCAGGAAAACAGCAAAATGGAAGAGAGACAATCACAATGGAGAGAGAGAAATTAAGAAAGGTAGCTTATTTTCAAGGCCATGCAAATGCCAGGAGTCCCTGGAAATTTATATCAACAGAATTCCGTTTTAACAGAAAAACACCAAGGCATTTAGTTCCACACTTGCCTGCATTTTCCTAGCATTGGCTTGAAAATAATCATGAAATTTACTAATTTATGGGATCTTATTTTTATTTTGGGGCTCGCTCAAGAGAAGGCATTAAGGAATGTAACTCCCTTAGCTTCTTCCCAAGAACCATGTTTCAACTTGCAAAATCAATTCAGTTAGGTTCCACAAAACTATGTGAACCACTGTGTACAACATACCACCAAACTATGGTTTGGATGTTTATGTGCCAGACTCAAGCAAGTGTGCCATAACACATATCCAACCATCTGAACTGTAGCTTGGAGAACTAAATTTTAAGGACAGACTGAAGGAAACATTACACCTGAACATACCCACAGGGAGACCCATTTCAAATGGGATGCAAAGCATGCATAAAATGCACCTAAACTGAGTGTTCTGTTGTTGTTTCATGCCATCACACTTGCTTCAATTTATGCCAACCTTAAGAATAGGAGAACAGGGGTAATCTGTAGCTCTGCTCAGGTCTTGCAACTTGCTTCCTTTATTGAATCAAATCCCTATGTAATGTGGTCTTCCTCTTTTCCTACTCTCTTCCACTTTGCTGCCAAGCACTGTCTTCCTCAATAAGTCATGTTGTCTCATGATGTGTCCAAAATATGATAGCCACAGTTTAATCATTTTGGCTGCTAGTGAGAGTTCAAGCTTCATTTGTTCTTGGACCCAATTATCTATCTATCTTTCTTTGGCAGTCCATGGTATCTGCAAGAAATCTCCTTCAATACCACATTCCAATCTTTTTTTTTCGGTCTTGTCAACTTTTTTCACTGCATAGTTTTCATTTTCATACATAGAAATCAGAAATACTATGCCACGGATTGTTCTGACTTTGGTATTTAATGATATATATTTGCACTTGAGGATCTTATATAGCTCCTTTATAATGGTCCTTTCAAGTCTTCGTTGTCTTGTGATAGTTTGACTTCAGTCTCCATTTTGATTAATAACTGGATCAGAGACAGAAAATCTTTAACAATTTTAATGTCTTCATCACCGACATTACAGTTATGCTGTGGCCATTATTTTTTTTTCTCTTAATATTCATCTGCAATCTTTTTTTTTTCACATTTTCTTTCTGAACTTTCATCAACAGTCATTCCAAATCTTTACAGTTTTCTGCTAGTAATATGGCATCATCTGCATTATCTTAAATTGTTGATGCTTCTTCATCCAGTTTTTAAACTTTCCTCCTGTGAATTTGACTCCACTTTTTGTACGATACATTCTGAATATAAATTAAAGAGACAGGGTGATAAAACGCAACCTTTCATGACCCCCTTGCCAAGTGGAAACCATTCTGTTTCTCAATATCCTGTCCTTTCTTTCTCAGAGTGTAGGTTACACAGCATGACAATCAGATGTTGTGGCACTCCATTTCTTTTAGAGCTATCCATACTTTTTATTATCTACACTGTCAATGGCTTTGCTATAATCTGTAAAGCACAGGCTGATTTTCTTCTGAACTTTTGCACTCCATTAACCAATGTATGTTTGCAATATTATCTCAAGTATCAAATCTTTTTCTGAACATAGCTTATACATCTGCTCTGTCCATAGTAAAAGTTCTTGTGTAAGTTCTTGAGCATCATTTTGCTTACATGGGACATTACCGTAGTGGTCCAATGGTTACCACCATCTCTGGCGTTCTCTTTCTTAAGGAATGGAATCTATACTGAGCATTTCCGGTTTGTAGGTCATTGTTTTGTTATCAGATTAGAATCTGGGTGGATACACAGGTTCACGTTGGTGTGCTCCTGGATTCAGTTCTGAAACTGCATGCTTAGGTTTCATGGGTGGCTAGGAAAGCATGTGCACAATCTCATACTAGTGCACTAACTGCACCTATTGCTAGGGATGGTTGACATGGCCGCAGTGACACAACCCTTTGTTATATCCATCTGGATTATCTTAATGCTCTTCACGGGGCTACCCTTAGAAAATGTCCAGAAACTTCAGCTGGTCCAAAGAGCTGCATCCAAAATGTTAACAGGGACTGGTCAGAGGGTGAACGTAACTCCCTTGTTACAAATGCTCCACCAACTGTCAATCTGTTTCTGAACACAATTCAAAGGGCTGGCTATGACTTACAGCTTGGGTCCAGGCTATCTGACTGAGCTCTAACATCTTTGAGGAAGGTGGTTCTCTCAATTCCATCACATGTATAGGCATGTCTGGTGGCAACACAGGAGATGACATTCTCTGCAGCTGTTCCCAAACTCTGGAACAACCTTCTTAGGGAGGTAAGACTGGCTCCCTCCCTGGTTTCCTTTCAACAGCAGATAAAGACTTTTCTATTTCATCAGGCTTTGGGAAACAGGTGGTTTTCCATATAAAGAGCTTTTGGTTTAGTCTTCTGTACTACTTTTATTCTGTACTTTTAAATCAAATTTTTAAATTGCTTTAATTCTAAAGACATTTTAATACTATTTTAACTTTTGCATGTATTTAGCTACATTTGTTTTTACTTGCATTTTTTTTTATCCTGTAAGTGTCCTTGAGCCCTAATCTTTGGGTAAAGATGGGGTTTAAATAAAGTAATTAACTGATTGAAAAGTAAGCTTCCACTGCCCATTCCAAAACCAAGCAATATGTTTATGGGAGTCACATTAGAATGTACCCACCATCTGTGCTCCAACTTTGAAGTGAAAGACTTCCCTAACTTGGGTTGAGCCTATGAAACCCAACATAAAATTAGGGGCAGTGATGTTTACTCCCTCAGGAAAAAGCACTGTCCTGTTGTCAGAGAAAGTTCATGGACTCTTGCTTATAATTCTGCCACAAGCAATCAGGCAAATGCTACTGACATCCAGTGACTTCTCTGGTACTGCACAGAAAGGATTAACTGCAGCCAATATACATCAATTGTATATGTCTGCTAAGTTTCCCTTCAAGCTTTGAAAAACCACTGGCTCTAGAGTATATAGAGTTCCCTCTATAAAGTTGTGTCATGAATGTTGCATTCATCAATACAAGACATTCTCTCAATTTGCAAGAACCAGAAACTCTTCTAAGAACACAATATCAAAACCCTATTGTTAGTCTGAGCTAGAGTAAACTGATCGAATTAGTACCACTTACATAAGTGTTCAGCAGTGATTCGATGCATCTACTCTAGTTGGGACAGGCAACTGGATTTAAGCCAAAAAGTGTTCTGTAGAGGAAGAAGTTCCCTGAAGTTGTGTTCTTAAGGTATCTTTTTCATTTCCTCTCTTCCTCTCTTTCTTTTTGGTCTATCCTTCCTATAGAGTTCAGGTCCTTCTATACATTGTTACAGTTTACAGCCCTTCAGATTTTACAGACTTTTTAAGACCTCTGCTTTCAGACAGCATCAATTACTTATATTGTTAACCTCGAAAGTCCTTAACACAAGCCATTCCACTGAACTGCTTTTGAGTAAGTCACTTGGATCTTATGGCCTACACATTGTGATCTCCCATAGTCTCTTTGATTTTTGCAAAAGTGTGTCCCACTTTTTTGTTAGTTCCTCAGAAGTGGGAGATCACAATGTATACGTCACAAGACACAAGCAGCTTACTCAGGAACTAACAAAAAGCAGGGCACACTTTTCCAAAAATAAAAAAACCCAACAAACTAGTGCTTCTGGTAATTAACCAGCTGCAAAATGTAAAATGTTGTTGCTTTCAGTCCTTTAATTAATATACTATACTTCTGGACACAATACTTCTGTTGAAGGAGCTTAGACTGGCTTTTTGGCCACCACATCTCTCTGTTGACCCATGCTTAGATAGCCCCACTAAGACCCCTAAGATCCTTATCCCTTGTATTACTTTCTAACCAGGCGTCACCCATCCTATATTTGTGCATTTCATTTTTGCTGCCTAGCAGTAGTATTTCACATTTATTCCTGTTGAAATTAATTTGGTTAGTTTTGGTCCAGATCTCCAATCTGTCAAGGTCATTTTTAATTCTGATCCTTTCCTTTTGATCCTTGGGATCACCTGCCAAACACTGTCTTCATCAGCTTGCCTGCAAGAATACTGTGGAAGACCTTGTCAAAAGCCTTACTGAAATCAAGATATACCACATGCACTGCACTCTCTCAATCTACTAAGCTTGTAACTCAGCTAGACTTTTCCTGAAAAGTTAAACTTTTCTAAAGAGTTCTAACACTGACCCAGAAAACTGGAGACTTGTATTTAGAGACAGCAGGTCTTGTCTATTACTATAATTCAGTTGTCACTGTCATACCTAGATGTCGAACTTCACTGATTAGCAAAAGGCAGGGAATAGCTTCTCACAAAACGATCGGACAAAAGAGTATATGTATGTTTTGCCCTATAACCTCACTCCTACAAGGGCTAAGGACTTCCTTTGTCAAAAAAATAAAAATAAATAAAGCTTGGAATCCAGGTGAGATGATAGTACCTAGTGGACACATGTGGCATGCCTAGAAACGAAGTGAATTCCAGCAGACCGGGTAGAATCACAACCCCAAACCTAAGTTAATCACCTTAATTAAACAATAAATAAGTTGTCTCCATTTAAAAAAATCAACCTGATTTTAACCATCTAGTTTCAAACAGTTCCTCCTAATGTGAAGCAGAAGAAATTCTATGATATGGCACTATGCTCTACATTTTTTTCAGACACTGCTCCATTTTTACTACATGTTAAATGTGGAAAGAAGAGAAGATTATATACTGTGGACATTTTCCACAGCAGCTGTTTTTCCCCATAACATATAATTTCACCCTAAGGACCAACGTTCTGAACCTGAAAGGCCCTGGCTGAAAACTTTCTCTCTTGAGCTTACTGGTACTGGTCAAACCAACACCTTTTAGCCTCAGATCTGTACTGTGGGGATAATCCTGAGCTATCTTACACACTTCCTATATAAGAATTATTGAGATAGTATTTGAGAAATGCTTAAAGCACTTGTATTAACAATTATACAGAAGTAGGTCTGAATTTTTAATTGATTATGATAGCGTAAAATTTATTTTGCTACAACTCTGTGGGCTAAGTCAGCATCAATGGTTGGGTTTCAATCTAATACAATAGAATACTAGAAAGTCTGTTAAGATTGTCTGCTTCATAGGCTAGATCACTATGCATTTGTCTTTTATCTTACTGTGATATTTTAAATAGTAAACTGCTTTGAAGGCCTTATGATTGGAAAGCGGTACAGTGGCCCCTTCACGTTTGTGAGGGTTTTGAGAGCAGAAAGCTTGCAAAAGTGGAAAAAATCATAAACAGCTCCCTCTTGCAATCCCGCTCCCATTCCCTTTTGGGGCAAGGGAGTGGGGGAGAGCTTTGGAGGGGAGAGAGAGAAGGAAGGTGTGTGTGTGTGCACATCCACCCCCACTGCCTTACCTTTTGCCTTGGTGCAAATTTTCAGCACTGGGGCAGAGTCAAGGGAATGGGCAGGGAGAGATCCGGAGAGGTGAAGGAAAGCACATGTGCATCTCTCCCCACTGTCTTACCTTTTACCTTGGCATGCTTGCCCTCTTTCTCCATGCTGGCAAAACGCACGGGAATGGGAAGAGGAGAACAGAGGCGGGGGAAGGCACAGGCACCTTGAGAATAATCAAATTTACAAGAGTCAAACCTACAAATGTGGAGGGAGGACTGTATACTTAAAGCATCCTGATGGGTGAAATTCATATGAATGGGAGAGTTACAGATAGTAAGTACCTTTCATTTTCCCTACCTGAATTCCCAAAATTCTGTGATATCATTTCCTGATGACTTGCCAGCTGTCTATAATGCTACTCAAACAAAGAAAAAAGTTATACAGTCTGGTAAAACTGGGCTAGATGGTTCCTACTGAAAAGAGGTAGTACATTTAGTCCTGTGGACAGCTGTATAAAGTCATTGGCTGGTAAAAAACAAATTAGATTACTTTAATCAGTTTACCTATGCCTAAAACAATTTGTCCCAGCATATTATACCTAACACAGAATGCTGTAACATACAAGACTGTGCCAAGGAAGACAACAGCTAATGTGCTCACTTTTCAGCAATTCACTTCCGTTAATTCATGTCCCTTATTGCTTAAGCTTTCTGAAAAGCCTACAGAGGTTATGTAAAGTTGAATGCTTTCATGGCCGGAATCCATAGGTTGTTGTGGGTTTTCCGGGCTTTGAGGCCCAGAATACTAATACTAACAGAACATGGTCTCAAAGCCCAGAAAACCCACAACAACCTACAGAGGTTAGTTTAGATTTCCCTGTGAAGAGAAGACTCCGACTATTTTGCATATTTGCCTTCATGATCTACTAGCATGTTCTATCTGTTCATTCTAGGTGGAAAACTTAAGTTTTATTACCACCATTTTCATTTTCCCAAATGTGACAGCTTATTATACATGGGTAGGAAGGTTTCAGTGAACATCAGAGCATTACTATCTAAATAGAATAGAATAAATAAAATTATCATTACAGCATTGCAAAAGAATACGCCTCCACTCTCAAAACCATGTATGTGTGTCCTATAAAGCAAATTTAGAAATCTAGAATGCATGGTTTAGAATATCTTTTAAAATTAAGAGCTATCATTAACCAATAGAATGGTTTTAATGTACATTAGGATCTGTTCTAACTTAGATGCTACAGTTGTACATATCCAGTGGATAGAATTTTGGCCCCTACTTGTTCAGTGATAATGGATACTTGTATACCCTGAGGATGTGAACAGAATTCTTGGAGAGTGACAGCCACCACATATGTTTAAGATCTTTGCCTCTCCTGGCTCAATGAATAGGCCAGAGGAGGACTAAGGCGGTTAAATGAAGTGATCACTGCCTCTTTTACAGCAAGACAGGGTCCCAAAATGCCTGAAAAAAGCTGTTGTGATTCAGCCAACCAAATGGTTGAATTGAAAATAAATTTTAAAAAATCCAAAAAACAAACTTTGATTTTGCCATTTTATATGAAGGATGCCATTTTACTACATCATTGTACATAACGTGACTTGAGCATCCACAAATTTTAGTATGGGGGTCCTGGAACCAAACCCTAGCAGATACCAAGGGCCTAGTGTATCCACTGTATTGAATATTGATTAGCCAGTCTCCAATATCTTATTCTTGAGCAATGTACTGGCCCATGTACAGATATTTCAGCTCCAGGAGTTCTTAGCCAAGAGAGATTATCTAGATCCATTTCAATCTGTCTTCAGGCCTGACTAAGGAACAGAGACAGCTTTTGATCTGAGCCACTTCACTGTAGGCCTCCCCGTCCCCAGTGATTCCATTCTTTTCTGGAGAATGGAGAAGAAAAACTAGAAAGAAATGCTTGGGAATTCCTGTTGAACTCCTAGGTCAATGACTTGTGGCTTGCCTCAGTAGTTCTGTTTTATCTCTTCCCCTTCCCATGGGTTCAGGTGTCACCAGTATGCTAATGAACTAAGCTCTGGTTATATGCTTTGTGTAGGCAGCCCCAATCAACCATCTAGCTGCAGCTCTATGGGCTATCTGAAGTTTCTGAGCATTTTTCAAATGTAGCCCTGTGTAGTGTGTGTGTTATAGTCATCCAATAAGATGTAACTAAGACATATATTGTCATGGCCAAGTCAGACATCCCTGGGATCTGCACCCTAAATGTGCAGATGCACTCCTGGCTACTGGTGCAACCAAATTGTGAGCCTGTGTCCACATAGGGGAATGTAATGACACTCAACACAAACTGAATCTCTTTTCACTAATCTGATTTTTGACTGACTAGGAGCACCTTTGTCTTGTTTGGATTAAGATGTAATTTGTTTGTTCTCATCCAGTCCATTACTGATGGCAGACACTGGTTTAGCATGACAACAGTTTCCTAGGAGTTAGGTAGAAAGGAAAACCTTTGTTGCAACAGTTCCACTGGCTTTCAGTCCATTTCCAGACGCAATTCAAAGCACTGCTTACAACTTGTAAAAGTCTAAAACCTTTAGGGAAAATGTTTCTTTTGATTCTACCACCTTCATGGGCACATTTGGTAGGAAAATGAAATGAGAGAAGGTCGTCTCCACGGCTGTTCCCAGGCTTTGGAACTCCATCCCTAGGGAAATTAGGACATCTCTCTCCTTGCTGTTCTTCTGTCAGCAAACAGAAACTTCTCTGACCCAAGAGGTTTTTAGGTATTAATTGCAAGGACTTTTAATAGCAGTCTGTTTTACTGATTTTTATCTTTTGGTTTTTAATAATTTGTTTTAAATCATTTTAATTCTATGGATAGTTTAATTGCATTTTAATAATAGCTTTTATGTCTATTTTAGTCACCTTTCTATATGTTCTTTGATTTTGGGGGAAGATAGGATATAAATGAAATTATAATTATTGCTATTGTTATTTCTGGCCACATGAGAAATTCACTGCATTGAGGATGAGGGCTGAGATTGTGGTTTCAAAACCGAAGCTCACAATGCCTTACAGAATTTAAAATAAATCACATTAAAATCACATGCAAAGAATTAAATTATCGTCTTAAAAACATTTAAGACAAATCCATTAACAAAGTAAATAACAAAAATAAATGGAACAGTACTATCCAAAAGCTCTGGCATTCAGTTTGTAAAAGTCTGTCATAATAGAAAAGTTGTCATTTAGCAATGGAAGAAAACCAAGGAGGTGGTGGGTGTAGCAACCAAGAAATCTCTCTCCCATGTTTCCACCATACAAGCCTGTAAAGGTAGTGGGACTGATTAGAACTAGAGTTTAACATTTTCACTGAGAATTCCAGTATTCCTACAACACAAGCAATTTTTTTTTAATTATTCTGAAGGGGTCAGTCTACTGACAATGAGAATATATCACCTCTACTTCACTGAATCATGATTGACCAAGAAACAGAATGAGGATTTTATTTGCTTCTGATAAGCTAGATGGAACAGAAAGTATCCCCATGCTGAAAAGGAACAGATAAGGTGGAATGTTTTTCCCCGGCGGTTTATCAGAAGAAACACTGCATGCAGCAAATAAGTGGAATTTGGAGCATTTTTACAACTGTTTGTGTGACAAGACAGCAAAATCTTTACATTCTAAGTCTTCGATTATGTGGAAGCTACAACAAAACCTGGCTAAGAATTCTCATCTTGGTGTACAAGAATTAGGCTTTTTTTCAAAATAATATTCCACATAAAATGTATTGTATTAAGCCAATGAAACGCACTTCAAACCCAGTATTCTGATTTATTTGCATTAACCTTCATGCAAATTGAAAAGTCCATGAGGATTAATGTACAGAAAGGTTGCAAACACAATGGTATGAACACAGGAAACACTGTATGCACAGTTACCTCTTTCTAAGGCATTCTTTCATCTCCACATGCTTCCTATTTCCACATTTTGAGCCCCATAAATACACAAATAACTCCATGCTTGGTCACTAGGTAAAAGCAAGACGTATCTGTATATGACCATCCCATATGTAGCTGCTCACTCTCCCTTGCAGAAAAGGGTAAGAGGAACTCATTAGCCTAGTCTTGCTTCCCTAACTAAGACAGAACTTCAGTCCAAGAAGCATGAGTGAGATGGCTTCTCTCCCAGCATCCAATTGTAAAATAAGGAAACACATCTGTCTAGAAAATAGTCCTCTGGTCTGAAGGACACATACATGGGAGTCTCCTCTTTAATCTAAATCCAGCCTATTTTAACTTGAAAACATACATGATTCAAAAGAGTAGCCATCTTTAATCTTCTACACACACACTCGCACATGAGACCTGTCTCAACCTAAACGTTGACACAATGCTTTCATGGACTATTACTTGTTTCATCCAGATGCATGAAGTGTGCTTTCAATATTTCAGATAAAAATACTTATACAAACAAGGCTGAAGACAATGAAGTTGGATGGAAATTCTGACTATTATTAATTCCTGCATTTTTAGTTACCCTAATGTTGCCAATCAAACTCCATATCCGCTGTACTGTACATATGCTTAAATATTTTGTACAACAGAGCTCCCAGAACTTTAGGCCATGCTAGCTAGGAGATTATGGAAGCTCTACTCCTTAAAAGGTAAGTAGCCCTCTTGTGGTGCAGGGCTATCAAGAACTGCCCCACTATCCTGGCCCCCTGTGTTGAAGAGGAGAAAGGAACACAGCTCAAGATCCAAGGACTGATAAGAAAGAAGGTTGGGGGAAGGCTCTGGCAGAGACACTGGGAAGAAAGGAAGTTAGCTGACTGTCCACCATTTGAAGGCTGCTATGAATGTCTCTTACCTGCCTAAATACCCCGAAGGCACCAGATCCTGTCTGATCTTGAAATCTAAGCAGCATCAACCCTGGTTAGTACTTGAGTAGGAGATCACGAGTGAATACCAGGCACTGTAGGGTATATTTCAGAAGAAGGAACTGGCAACCCAGCTCTGTGTATTCATTGCCTAAGAAACCTTACGAAATTCATGGGGTCGCTATAAGTCGACAAGTGACTTAAAGGCTCAAATACACAAAGATCTCTCATTTTCTTCATAGTGTATAGTGGGCATATTTTGCAAAAGGAAATTCATTGAGAAAACACACATAGCCTATTGCAATTTGGTCAAGGTAAGACAAGAAATCTCTTATCAAACCACTCCCATGACTACATAGTCTCAGATCAGTGACTAGACAATTGTTCCTGTCTCTGAAAAATGGGGGCACCAATTTTCACCACCATCATTATCATCATCATCATCATCATCTTCTTCTTATGGCTTCACCCAAATATTTTTAGTGGCAGGATGTATCAAGGTATGTCATACTAGATGGAAGCTGGGCACTGGCTACATGGCCAGTCTTCAGTGAGGCAACAGTATGAAGTTATCAGTAGCAGCAATCATCTAGTAAGAAGCTGGAAAAGACCACAGAAAGTGTGGCTGTGGGTTCCAGATGGAGGTGAGAGGGATCAGGAAATAATTGAGGTGTAAGCATTTAATTTCTCAATCTCTCTCTGTTTTTGATGTTGAGACTGTGAATGAGGATTCACAGTCAAGGTAAAGAAAATGTTTAGCTTTTGAGGTGGTGGGGAAGGGGGCTTCCAATTAGTGAATGTACTCAGGTGTCATGGAACCTGACTGATTGTTGGCAGAAATGGAAAATGAGGTGAGAGGCATGGAGAAGCTGTAATCCTGCATAGCCTCACCTGTTTTAAAGAGTTTTTCAAGGTTAACCGAAAGAAAAGACTCTCACATACCATTTCAGATGTTCTTACTGGAAAATATCATATGATTAGGAAAAAAATATCATATGATTAGGAAAAAAATTGGTTCAGAGCATCTGGCTGGAAATTGTGTTCCTACACCCAGTCCTAAGCATCAATTTCCATATCTCCATTCAGTATATCATTAAGAGTCATCACTGGGAGACAGACAACCTTATCAATCAGAAAAGTTGCTATACTAATTCTGCATACAATCAATACCAGTAATGTATCTGCACACTTTTCAGTGCCTTTGTAGAGCTTGAAATCTCAATCTGATGCATAGTTCATTCTAAGATACTAGGTTTACTTTTATAAATACAGTCTGGAAGGCTAGTCTGAAGTTTCAAGACCACATTCAACAATGTTGATGGTCTGTTGCAGAAACAGTTCTAGTTTTTTTCCACCACCATTCTGAGTTCCTGTTAAGCCATGTCTCATCTTTCTGCAAGTGATCTATAATATTATGTCCCAGTGGTTTAATTATCTCATTCACACTAGATAATATTTACTTACTATGAGCCAAGTCCAATTTGTGACAACTATTAAGATCTGCATATCCAGAGGCCACTTGAAATAATTATGGAAGCTTGATATTAGGAGGTGGAGTGAGATACTGTTAGATTTTTATCCTTGTCTCACAAAGCTAACGCTTCAGAGCAGGAACCCAGCTCTGCCATTACGGACCATGAGCAGGTCTTGCCATGACCTCAATACATAAGATAAGGAAGAAAAAAGCCAGGTCAGCATTTGCAACAGCAGTAACCACAAAGTTTCTTTGTACCAAAGGGAACGGCCAAGAGATGAATATTTAACACAGCAGAAGAAAAACATGACTACATAAGGCTGCTCTTAAAATACTGACTGCAAGAGGCTTGTCCTGCACAAATTAGGGAAAGCTCTACTGGACAGGGAAAATGAAACATGCAGAAACAAGATCCAACTAAAAACTTCTGTTGGTCCAAACAGCTACAGTGAGATTGTTACCTGGAGCTGGCTACAGGGAGTACACAACTCCCTTGTTGCAACAGATCTGCTGGCAGCTGGTCCATTTCCAGGGACAATTCAAAGTGCTGGTTATGACTTGTAAGCCCAAAACAACACAAGTTCATGTTATCTGAAGGACCATATTCTCCCACACCAGTTTTCCAATCCTTTGAAATCTTCTGGGGAGGCCCTTCTCTCTATCCTACCACCTTCACATTACATTTGGTGAGAAGATGGGAAAGGGTTTTCTCAGTGGCTGCTCTCCAGCTCTGGAACTCTCTTCCTTCAGAAATTAGACATGCAACTTCCTCACTATCTCTTCACCGGCAGGTGAACTCTTTTTTGTTTCAGTAGGCTTTTGAAGACTGATTATCTATGATGAAGAAGCCTTCCATAATGTGCTATGTTATTTTCCTCTTAATGGTTTATATTTTTAACTGGTTTTAATTTTTTTATAGTTTAACAACATTTTTGTCTGCTTAATTTCCAAATTGACAAAGGGTAGGATATAAAGAAAGAACAACAGCAACAAGAACAATGGAAAACATTATATACCCAATGAAGTTTTATCCCAGCCACAAAGGAACCATTCCTGTGAATAAAGAACCACAGATGCAACTAGAATCATGACTAAATAAAACAGCCATTTACACATGGACAGGGCCAGACAATACGGGTCTTGACAATGAAATCAGAATCCTGCTGGAAGGGGGCATCACTTTTATGAGGAAGGCTCCGAAGGTCTACAAATGAGGATGAGGCACAAAGCATGGCCTGTTGTAAACAAGGATTAGAAGGGAACTGTCATGCAGGAGAGACCACATGAGTTTGAGGCTCCTCAGCACTTGTTCCAGCAATAGTAAGCCACAGCCTTGCTTTCTTTGCTTCAATGACACTGAAATATGGCCTTGAAACATGACATGTTATCCTCCTATTAAACAACCTTAGACAGAATCAGGCAATTGGTCTTTTTTAATATTTCTACATTATTCTTCCCCAGTTTGTACCTTCCCTCTGTTTTGAACTGCAATTCCTATCATCCTAGAATACTGGTCATATGGGAGCTATAGCCTGCAATACCTGGAGGAGCCCAGGTTGGGGAACTTTGGTCCACAAAGACCAGCAAAAACTCTTCAGAGTTTTGGGCAGAGAGGTCTTTTCTTGCCCTTGCCATCTCTGAAGTCCCTTTTTGTCTGGAAGTGCCATGAGCAAAAAACATAGCTCTCTGAAACTGAGGAAGGGGAGAATGATTTGAGAGATGCTCCAGCTATGCTTTTGCCTATTTTGTACAAGCAATGTATATGTGGCTGATCCAGCATGGCAAAGGAGCCCCAAAGATCTGAGGGGGAAAAAAGAGATATGCATCAGGCCAGCTTGGACAATCCAGTTTTCTCCTGTTGTTGCTGCGGTTGAAAAAAGGCAATTAAGCAGAGACAGAGAAGGAAAGCCATTAATGCCTCCTTGAGGACAAATTTCGATTACAAAATGGTGGATACTTAAAATACTATTTGCAGTTTAAGACATCACTGTAACCCGCTAAAAGAAAACTTGCAAAAAAACTGTTTTTGGAACATGTTCTACCCTAAATTCCAACTTATACCAGAACAGTAAAATCTCCCAAAACAAAATAAAGGGTGCAGTATAAGATGCCATTTGCTTCCCTAGATCAGTTTGTGCCTGGAAAACACATAGGGCATGTTTGGTCAAAAACATGAATACTGGATGGAACAAAAGAAAAATCACTCCAGTAACAAAGGTAAAAAAGATAACTTTGATACATGCTTGGCAGGGAAGACCCAGCATGATGTAGTGGTTTGAGCACTGGACTATGGCTGGAGATCAGGATTCAAAATCCCTCCTCAGCTGCAAAAACTCACTGGGTGATCTTCGGCAAATCACACTTATCCACAGGGGAAGGAAATAGCAAACCCCCTCTGAACAAATCTTGGTAAAAAAAACCCTGCTGTAGCTTCATGTTAGGATCACTGTAAGTTGAAAATGACTTGAAGGCACAAAACAATTTCAAGAAGAAATCTCTATATGGGCATTAAACTTTGCTTCCCTCCATCAGTTTGGTAGACAATTTTTTACTCCAGCAGATCACATTAGCTGGAACAAAAGACACTTCAAGCTGAAATTTGTCCTGAATGCTTAGTATGTATAGAAAGTAAATGTCAGAGAAAGAAAACTGCAAATAAGAGTGGTTGAAATTAGAGATATTCTTTACTGTTGTGCATGTCACAAATACCCACGGAATTCTTATAATGTAAGTGTGTAAACTTTTGTGCAAATTCTGCAATACAAAGTACCTCAAGAGTGGAACTGAAACCTCCATCAGCTCTGGATGAACTAAGAAGAAAACAGGAGTAGGGATGAAAACAGGGTGTTCCAGGTTTGTCTCAGAAAAATGTTTACATTTCGGCTCACAAGGATTATATTTCATTTAGTCATGCTGACTCATAGGAATTATAATTTATTTTTAGAGACCTAAAATTCATTTCATCCAATGACATAATACTTATTTAGACCACAAAAAAGACAGGAAGCAACTTTTCCTGTATACGCCTGCCTGAGGTTTGAGGTTTGCTGATGGGACCCTCTTCTGTGTCCCATCAGTCAGGGCACTAGACTGTGGAAGGACACAGGAGAGGGCTTTCTGCACAGTGGCACTGCAGTTAGGAATACCCTCCCCTTTAGAGGCCCAGTTGGCACCACTGCCACGGCCATTCCGGCATCGAGTAAAAATATGGTTGTTTATTAAGCCTTGGGGGGGGGAGTTTGGTTTTATCCACATGTGTG
Source organism: Ctenosaura bakeri (assembly GCA_948474755.1). Classification (NCBI taxonomy): domain Eukaryota; kingdom Metazoa; phylum Chordata; class Lepidosauria; order Squamata; family Iguanidae; genus Ctenosaura; species Ctenosaura bakeri. The sequence continues at coordinate 22,495 of CAOLHI010002024.1, forward strand.
CATGATTTCAGATTGTTTTAAACTATTTTCATTGTTTTTGTCTTCTTACAACGTATCAAATTGTTAAATAGCTTTTTAGCCTTTTAAAATTATTTTTATTATTCACTATTTTTAAACTAGTCAAGCTGATTCTACTTTACTCCAGTATGACATCTCTGGATATAGAGTGGGATATGAATACAGTCAGCGCTCCACATTTGTGGGTTTCATCATCATGGATCTGATTATCTGAAAGTTTCTTCAATCCCTGCCCCCCGCCAGCACTTCTTTTCCAGGGGAACCTTCCCTCTCAACAGATCCAATTAGGCCATGCAGCCCTTTAAAAAACTGTCTTTGGTCCTCCTCCTCCATCACCAGCAGCAGCAGCAGCAGCAGCAGCAGCTGCTGATGTCTAGCCAGCTAAGGATGGCTCACATTTCTCAGCACCACAAACTCTCTCCTGATCCCATCCCACACTCAAGGAAGGAGATCAGCAAGAAAGAGGAAGTATAGGACTACCATGGTACCCCCCCTTCACTCTCCTTTCCCTGACCTTGTTTGAATCCTGGGTGCCCATTCTCCCTACCATCTGTCAGCCCCCTTTCCATAGACACACATGTTGATATTTGAGATTCTTCCATTTTTGCAGTGGTCCTGCACTCCTAACCCTAGAGAATGTGGAGGGCTGACTGTACTTGTATGAATGAATGAATGAATGAATAAGTAAGTAAGATAGACATAAAAAAAAAGGATTAACTTTATCTTAGATGGTTTCAGCCTAGAATCCTTAATCAGGGAAAAGCCAAAGTGCTTTTCAAGAAATATATGCTATGCTTGTCTGAGTATACATGGGACGTATTTAAAAAAAATAACTTGCACCTAAGAAGTCAGAAGTTTCAACTTCCCTATGAAATAACCGGTAATGGTTATTCAGAGATGTGGCTTGAGGTGTCATTCAGTGCAGACAACACTCAGCTGTATCTCTCCTTTTCATCAAACCCCAGTGAAGGAGTGGATGTTCTGAATCACTGTGGGGACTGGATGAGGGTAAATAATCTGAGGTTCAGTCCAGACAAGAAAGAAGTGGTTAATGAGTGGTCTGCTTCTGCGGCTGAGCCATGCTCAATCTATTCAGTTTCAGTTTGGGAGTGTGTTTGAAATTCACACTACCACTGCAGTCTTTTTATCTTAGAGCACTTTATCAGGTATACCAACCAGACCCTATCTGGACAGACACTGCTTTTTTAACAACTAACCGTACTCCAATAAACTCTCCTTTGGATTACTGCAACATGTCATCCATGGAGCTGCCTTTGAAAACAGCCTAGAAATTTCAGATGATCCAAAATGAAACAGTGAGAATGTTAGCGGAGGCTGACACATACAGTCATTTTATGGCAATGTTTAATGATCTGCACTGAATTCGAGTTCATTTCCAAGCAATTCAAGTGATTATATTAATTGTACTCCAACAATTTCTCATGGGTCATGTAACTTCCACCCGTTTTAAAGCCCTAAATGTCTTGAGACCAAGTTACCTGAAAGACTAGGTCCTCTAATGCATAAATGATTGCAGCCTAAGATCATCTTTAGAGGCCTTTTCTGCATACCCCTGTGAAGCAACTGACTTCTAAAGAGGGAGTTGTAAAATGCCCTTCCTGTTGCCTACGTCATAGTTTTTTCAGCATCAAGTGAATGAATATCTTTTTATCCACTAAGGCTTTTTAGATATTTGGGTTTTTTAGTTGAATTTTTTTATCTTTCACTGGTTACCGTAAGTCAACCTGTGACTTGAAAGCACATACACACTGCTGCCAGTTTACTTAGCTTTTAGTTTTTTGTTGTTGTTCTATTTGGTTTTCAAACTTTTTTGAATGTTTATATTATTCCATTTTGTTTTTATACTGTATGCAATTGTTTGCTTATTAGATGACACAAAAATGCCGTACACCAACAGCACAACAAGAAAGCAATTACAGTTTCTTCCCAGCCATCTGAAGACTCAAAAGGGGGGGGGCATCAGATGACAAAAGCCTACTCAGGAACACCAACTTGATGCTGATGTTAGCAGCATGGAAGACCAGGCCCACAAGGTAAGATAAGGAACACTGGAACAAGATAGATTTATGCACACATTTTAAAACATGTTTTTTTGCTGGAAACTTATAACAAACCACAAATTATATAAGACTCTAGAAAACTAAGGACTGGGTTAAAAAGGACTGGTTCTGGCCGATGACACTCCCTCACTTTATAGACTATCACATAACTTCTTCTCCTCCCTGTCTATGTCCCTCCAAATAAATCTTCCTGTAAATTCCTGTTGAACTAAGACACCAGGAAAAAAACTATATAAGGAGACTATCAGTGCAGAATCAAACAAACAAAAATGAACGGGAAAGAAGTCTTAAGGGTAAATATTTACATTCTACATCCACCTTTAGTACCAAGTCTAAACTAATACAAATTTGAAGAATGTAACAAAGAGGCAGGAATTGCCACATATAGCTTATTTTCAAAGGCTTAAAACAAACATTTTAACATGGAAAGTGTCATTTTGCTATCTTAAAGGAATTCAGAGTCAAGTTACAGGAAGTGTGTTTTCAAGACTTATCTATTTCAGACAATTCTATAATCTTAGCAAATTTCAATACTGGCAAAGAGAGGGCATCTGCCTGCAAATGACCAAGTTTCCATCCTTTCTAGGGCAGAAACAGGGCATCGGGTCATGAGGCCAGAAGATAGCTTACGGCCCAATACAGCTGTCTCCCCAGACGTATCATTGCTTTTCAAATGCTTTGGTTTTATTTCAAAACCTATTAGCCTTTAAAAAACCACTCTGTTCCACAGGAGCCCAGCAACAATATTTGAAAGTGCCTGGGAAAAAGGTGGTAAATATTTCAGTGACATGAAATCCTTAAGAAAGTTATTGTTCTTGGTACATAATTCTTCATAAACAAAGTAAAACTTGTCACAGTCATAACACCACAGTTTGGCGTTTTAATTCTTGTTGACACCTCTGAAGGTAACATGGCTTGATTGTTGTCGTAAGCCTAGCCACTGGAGGCTGCACCTTGGCAGATAGCAGGAAAAGCTGCTTGCCACCCTGCCCCTGAGAAGTTCCGTTAGCCATTGTTTGTCTCAGTGTAAGAGAAAAGTAATTCTTAACTACAATTACTGGCAAGCTACTTCAAACTATGGAGCAGGTTTGGACAACACAAGAGAGCCATAGGAACCCTGGTTGATATGTTGTGAGCGGCATACTAGAGCATGCAGCTTAATTGCTTCCACAAGCCAAAGCTTTTCACATTGTGGCTCGTCTGGCAGATCATCCCAATGCAGGCACAGCTTCTCCTTAGTTTCTCTCCCAACAAAGCAGAGAAGTTATACAGTGGGCACTCCATATATGCGGGGGGTTCCATTCTAGGACCCCCCTGCTAATAGTACAATTTGCAAATCCTCACATCCCGTTATATTAAATGGCAAAGATGTGTGTGCAGATGTTTCAGTGTGTCTGTGTGCACGTCACTGCCATTTTAGGTACAGGAACACAACACGTCACATGAAGTGGAATTCACACATGTGAAGGTCACAGGTAAGGAGGACACACTGTACAGGAGTTATTTTAAGCTTTTTCTCTGGTTATTTGGGAGGAAAATGAGAGAATGGAAGCATATGAAAGCCATTCTTGCTGCAGGCCAAAATTACTGAGCAATGTGTACTGGCCTGCTGCTCATAGCCAATAAACCAAGTAGTTTCCTGTAGTTGCCAGGATTATTCCGTCATCTAACTGCAACAATTATGGTTTCACATCCTAGCCTGAAGCCACATCCTAGTCTGAAGCTGGCTTCAGATACTGTCCAATCTTGGAAGCTAATCAGGGTCAGCTCTGTGTAGTACTTGGATGGGAGACTACCAGTGAATACCAGGTGCCCTGACTATATTTCAGAGGAAGGAACTGGCAAACCTACCTCTGAGTATTTCTTGTCTAAGAAAACCCTATGACATTTATGGAGTCACTATAAGTTGACAAGTGACTCGAAGGTGCGCGTACATACACACACACAAACGTTCAGATATAGGGATGAATCATGTTTAACAAAAACTAACTAAGGATGCTCATTATATTTACACGTGGGCTGAGTAGTGTTTTTAACATGGCTGCTTCCTTAGGAAGAAAAACAAGACCATATTTGATTAACAAAAAATAAAACAAGCTCGTGAAGAAACCACATTAGATAATGAAAATGGTAAATAGCATTTTAAAAGGAAGATTGTACAAACACCCTTATTCTCTCCTTCCAAAATCAGCAAGAGGTAGTCACTAAAGATCTTACTGTCTGTAAGAATAAATATCACAGATGTGGTGCTTTTATAATTTGAAAACGTTTTATAAGTCAGAAAAACATATTTTTAACCTGTCTAAAAAGTGTATTTTTTGAACTAGATGGCTGATCTTTTTTGAACCAGATGGCTGATCAGAGCTTAGAAGCGATCATGTTACTTGTAGCCAGCAACAGCTAGTAGTACCTATGTCAGGGATGCAGTGACTTCAGTCTGGGCTTTATTCTAATTTTCAATGCTATCCAAGGTTAGCATCTTTAATGCTTGGAATAAAACCCAGACTAGATTCATTGCACTCTGGACAAAGAAGGCACCAACCATCCCGTTTGTACTTCGGGGGAAAACTACAACGTAATGACTACTTATGTTGTAAGGTATCTTTTTCAGTAACATTTAGCTGTTAGTTTTAAGTAATGAGCACCAAGTTACTTTCTTAAAAAACGATAATGTCAGTGCATTCACTTTTGCAATAATATGTGGTTAGCCGGATTATCTGTGGTTAAAGAACAACACACATCAATGTGGCATTAATGAGACAAACATGGCCATCTACCATCATTACTAAATTACCAGCCTATTATTGGTTCTCAGGTTCAGCTAGTTTATCCAAGCAAATTTGTCCAGCACTGCTGTCTGGCATCTGACAAACCACAGCCAGCAGCCTCACTGCAACTGGAAAGAAAGTTGTTGGTCTCTGTTATTTTTATAATTAACTCTGGGAAGAAGAACTAGAATTCTGAAAAGACAGCTCTGGAGCAGGCATAAGTATGCTTGATATATGTCTGTATTAGTGTGGGAGAAGAGAATGGGAAAAGAGTGTTGAGTTTGTATTATAGGCCAATTATGCTCGAAGCTACTAGATGGAGAGATCCATCTGTGATTTTATCAAGAGCATTACAAAAATTGTTTCCCTATAGACTGTCTAGATATTATTGATTATTTCTCCTGTTGCTGCTGTTGTCTGTTACTAATGGGGCTTGAAATTAAAACAGCTTTATGTTTACTTTGCAGACTGCCATTTCCAACACCAGCTTGTCTCTAGGATAAGACTCTGGCTATAAAGCAGACACCCAACAAACCCTGAAATAGTAGAAGGAACAGGATTTTATACATTTCACCTTTGAACAGGATTCATAAAGACCTGAATATTTAATATTATTTCACTTTTATAGCTTGTTAATAGGAGGGATCTCATCCATGCCCAAGAGGTCCAAATAATCATCACCAGAATTAGCACTAGCCTGGGGTCAGCAATGTGCAGTCATAATGGCCTGATCACAATGGTATTAATTGGGAATGAGAGACACCATAAAATTCTAAGCCTGACAGAGCTGACTCCAGTAACACAGATAAAATATTTAGGGAAAACATAACTGACTGAATTAAAAGTAACTTTTTTCAAAAGAAGAATTCATACTCTAGACTGAAACAAAAATAAACTTCAGCTTTCAAAAACCCTGGGTTATGAAACTCTGCACTTAAGAGATACTGAAATACATACTAAAATAGCTAAAGCCATTATGCACATCCAAAAATAGAACTATGAGCCAAATCCACTAAGATATAAAAACTTTTGCATTACTAAACAAATTGGAGACAAGATTCCATTAGTGGTCTACTCTCCATTCTAGCACCTCCCATTTCTGAAGCTATACTTTAATAGCGTGTAAGTATTTTTATGTGAACCCTATGCTAAGAGTATAGCTATTTGATTTTATACCCAGTTTACAACATACAAAGCCCAGGTACTACAAGTGTAATTTATGAAGAACAATTTATTTCACATACCCACATGCTAGCGTCTTCTTTGCTTCTGTGTAGTTGTATCATGTGTTCAGTCTACACACACAACAATATACTGTGCAGAGCATCGAATCACAGAATCATAGAAATGTAGAGTTGGAAGAGACCACACAGGCCATGCAGTCCAACCCCCTGCCATGCAGGAACACCCTCAAAGCACTCCCGACAGATGGCCATCAAGCCTCTGCTTAAAAGCCTCCAAGGAAAGAGACTCCACTACACTCTGAGGCAGCACATTCCACTGCTGGACAGCCCTGACTGTCAGGAAGTTCTTCCTGAGGTTCAGGTGGAATCTCCTTTCCTGCAGCTTGAATCCATTGCTCCTTGTCCTGGTCTCTGGAGCAGCAGAAAACAAGCCCTCTCCTTCCTCTACGTGGCATCCCTTCTAATATTTAAACATGGCTATCATGTCCCCTCTTAACCTTCTCTTCTGCAGACTAAACATACCCAGCTCTCTAAGTCTATCCTCATAGGGCATGGCTTCCAGGACTCTCACCATTTTGGTCGCCCTCCTCTGGACTTGCTCCAGCTTGTCAATATCCCTCTTGAATTGGGGTGCCCAGAACTGGACACAGTATTCAAGATGAGGTCTAACCAAAGCAGAGTAGAGTGGTACCAGTACCTCCCTCGATCTAGACACCATACTCCTATTGACGCAGTCGAGAATTGCATTGGCTTTCTTGGCTGCCACATCACACTGCTGATTCATGTTCAGCTTGTGGTCTATGAAGACTCCTAGATCCCTTTCACACGTACTGTTATCCAGCCACGTGTCCCCCATCCTATATTTCTGTATTCCATTTTTTCTACCTAAGTGTAGGACCTTACACTTCCCTCTGTTGAATTTCATTTTGTTAGCCTTGGCCCAGCTCTCCAATCTATCCAGGTCATTTTGAATTTTGATCCTGTTCTCTGGCGTATTAGCGACCCCTCCCAATTTGGTGTCATCTGCAAATTTGATGAGCATGCCCTCTATTCCTTCATCCAAGTCGTTGATAAAAATATTGAACAGCACTGGGCCCAGGACAGAACCCTGTGGCACCCTGCTAGTCACTTCTCTCCAGGATGAAAAGCAGCCATTGGTGAGCACCCTTTGGGTTCAGTCGGTCAACCAATTACAAATCCAACTAACAATAGCCCTGTCCAGCCCACATTTTACTAGCTTCGTTGCAAGAATGTCATGGGGAACTTTGTCAAAGGCCTTACTGAAATCGAGATATGCTACATCCACAGTATTCCCTTCATCTATCAAGCTAGTAACTCTATCATAAAAAGAGGTAAGATTAGTCTGGCATGACTTATTTTTGAGAAATCCACGTTGACTTCTTGTGATTACCGCTTTGCTTTCTAAATGATTAGAAACTGACTGCTTACTCTTTCCGGGTACTGATGTCAGGCTGACTGGGCGATAATTATTTGGGTCCTCTTTTTTTCCCTTCTTGAAGATGGGGACAACATTTGCTCTCTTCCAGTCTGCTGGAACCTCTCCTGTCCTCCAAGATTTCTCAAACATTATAGCAAGCGGTTCCGAAATGACCTTTGCCAGCTCTTTTAATATCCTAGGATGCAATTCATCTGGCACTGGAGACTTGAATTCATCCAGTGTGGCCAGGTATTCCTGTACCACCTCTCTACCTATTACGTGCCTCATTTCCCCTGCTTCCTCACCTGCTCCCCAACCGCCAGGTTGAGTGCTTGTATCCTTCTGGGGAAAAACTGAGGCAAAGAAGGTGTTAAGTAGTTCTGCCAAAAACAACCAGGGATAATATTTGGTCATTTGAAATGTCAAATTTTCTATCCTAGCAGAAAATGTGCATTTCTTTTTTAAAAAATAAACATTTTTGCTTTGAAAATGCTATATATACTATGAATGACATCTAAGTTACTTCACAGAAAACCTGCTATGTCATCACAAGAATCAAGTGAATGTTCCTGCTGGCTACTTCAGCAACATTTCTCAACATACACATATCTCACCTTCTGCTATCATATCACTCTGTTTACAGGACTCCAAATCAGAGATGAAGCATCGTCATCCAGTTGTTTTTAGACTACAACTCCATGCATCTTTCCACACCACAGCTTTAAATTCTTCAAAAGTGGGAGCATTTGATTCACTTTTAGCATACCTAGGTTCCCTATCAGATACTCTCATCATCACTGCAAACAAATCCAAATTACTGCTTATTTTTATGTTTTCAAAAGGGAGAACACATGTTTCTCTGTTCCAGTACAATCTGGCCCAATGCAAAATCTGTTTTGTACCTAGCTTATTCTAACTTAAGTAACTTAACCTAATTTAACCCTTCTTCTGTTCCATCTGGAAACTGTTCAAACTGCAGACCTTGGGATTTTCCTATTATACACTGAAGCAAGATATTCTCTTCTTTCCCATAACCTGCTGTTTATGTCTAAAGATAGTCCTCAAAAGCATCTCCACTGTTTTATTATATTCTAATTGGTCCTAATCAAAGATGATATCCTACAATTGTTTTTAGCTTTCTTCTCCTTGTTCAACATACCTACCTGAATTTTGTTGATGTTCAAATTAAGTTTTTCAAATATGAAAGCTTCAGTTATTTGAGTACAAGACCCAAGATCTAAGACATTTTGGCATATTTCTACCACCCAGCAGTCAAGGAGAATAAAAACAAGTGCAACAGACTGAACTATCTATCCAAAAACTACCAGGCATTTCTGTGGTCTATTAGGAAATTAGAGCGCATGATTATCACACTGAGCACACTGGAAGTCACAATTCATTTATCTGGTTCTACCAGTACAAGACTGACTAAGAATCAAAATATAGCCATGCTTAAGTGACTCTCATGAGAGGCTGATGTACCAACTTTTTAAGCTGGTACGCCAGCTTTAGCTGACTATAAGAAAACTGTCTTTTCTGTTTAAATAGCCCTGTGCACTCAGAACAAAAATATCTTTGTTCTATCTGCTTTTAATTATAATTTTAAATTTTATATTTCAACTTGTTTTCAGTGATTTTGTAAGATGTCTTAAGTGCTATTTGCTCAATAGAAAGGCAGAACAGAATTGGAATAAATAAATAAATAAATAAATTCTAGCTGAGCATAACATGCCTGAATCAAGAAAAGAGGCACAGGAACATTCTGCCCACCAATCCCCACCTGCCTGCCAAAGGTGGAACTGGCAAAACCACCTTTGAGTATTCCTCACTTAAGAAAATTGCATGAAATTCATGGGGTTGCCATAAGTCAACAGGCAACTTGAAGACAGAGAGAAAGATAAATGTGTAACTTATCTTTGCTGAAAGTGGAAACATGTATGGGAAGGAATGTTGGGATTCACAACTTATTTCTTTCAAGTTCTTGATTGTTACTGGAAATTGGTCCCAAATTATTCTCATACCATGATTTACATGGAGTACCAAGCTTTCCCGTTAGACTTAATGCTGTTGAAAAGTAATTTTTTTCTTCTTCACAATAAGCCAAGGCCTTATCCCTAGTCATCTTCCACTTTACCTCCAAAACCAAGACAAAGGAAAGCCTCCACTGAAACTTTTAACAATTGAGCAGGTTCTTATAGGAGCAAGGAGCTCTTTAGGCTCCTCAGTTTAGGTTCATTAGGGCTTTATAGCTGATAACCAGCATTCTGAATCATGTTAACAAACTGCTAGCAAATGCAGATCTTTGCAGTGCTCAGAATATACTGATCAGAATATTCTCAGTCTCATTAGCTTCCATATTCAAGTGAAACTTCTGAATAACATAGATGGCGACAGCATCCTGTTGCGCCACTAAATCATTGTTACATGCTTCTAAATGCTAACAATTGCATTCAGGCAGCTATGAATTTCAACTGTTCCCCAAGGATCTGGTGGGGTGGCACAGACAGCCTACAGTTACAACATGCCATTTAGCCCTGCCTTTAGACAACATATCCAAGGAACAAGCAGGATCAATTCCAGCCCCTTCAAAATTGCTGCTACAGTTGAAGATGGGGAGAGCTAGGTAAAATTGATACCTGGGCCCTGGCGAGAAGCCCTGCTCTCCTTGACAACCAGAACATCAGGCACAGGGCCTTTCATGACTGCTTCGGGGACTGAAGGAAATCCCCAGAGCTGGTGATACTAGAGCCCCCCTCCCCCCACAACAACAGTAGTCTACAGGTGCAGCAGCTGCGTGGTGTACATTTCATATCTGTGTTGGGTTTACACCTCTTCAGTATGAGGAAGAAGCTCTTTCTCACTTAAGATAGTCCAAAATAGCACAGCAGATTAGTTTCAAACTGTTCAGTCAGCAGGACTAGCTCCCAGTAAATATCCAAGTTCAGAGTGCTAGTCTTTAAAATCTAAGTTCTACACAACTTGAGAACCACATACCAGCTGGGGCATTTCTGCTGCATCAATCTCCCCGTCCATAGCTAGATCTGAGAAACTGCCATCTGCAGCAAAGCTTGGAAATGTTACATTTTTGTATTGCAATTCCCAGAATTGCAAGTGGATTCTGTGAGATGTAGAAAAAAAATTTTTTTTTCCAAGCTCTGACCTGAAGTGTGATGGGTTGCAGCCAGAGAGATTTTTTTTCTGTGGTGCCTCCCAGCCTGTGAATGCCTTCCCCAGGGAAATCCACATAAGCATCCTTGCTGCTGTCATTAAGGCACCAAGCAAACATATTCCTTTCCCCCAGGTTTTTAAGAAATGCTAATGCCTTTATTTTTAACTGAGAGTAATTTTAATTGTACTGTCTGAACAGACTGTTGCTATTTTAGTTTGCATATTTATTAATTCTGTTAATAATGTGTTTCTATTGGTTTTATTTTAACTATCCTGTTAACAACCATGGAAACACACATTTTTGTTAGAGGCAGGGTACAAATTATGTAAATAGGTAAATAATTGGATGATACAACATAACGGTACACTTTGTACTGAAAGGAGCCCAAGCTGCTCTGTTACAGTCTTGCTCACTGAGAACCTCCACCCTTGTTGTGAGATGCCAGTTTTTGTACTATATTCCCAATTCAGCAAAAGTATTCTCAACAAGCTGAAACTTACTTGCTCTTCTTCCAATGAAAACAGGCTTTACTACTGTTTATGCTTGTTTTGCCCTGTAGACAAAACAGAAGAACAGCTGGAAACCTATCCTGGGAGTTGTCTCTTCAAGCAGAAACACTAAACTACATTCCACTTTAAAAACATCTTCTGTCCTGGAAGACTAGCTGGGAGGGTAATATTTCCAAACTTTTATAGCCCCATTTCTAAAGATTAAACACAAAACTCTTGCATGTGCTTGCCCTGCTATAGTTCGTAATAAGGAAATTTCAAGCTCTTGTACACTGGGAGCATCCAGGCTGGAGCACACCAACCCCAAGAGTTGCATCCAGTGTCAAGACGAGGCTTACAGACACATGTACTCATAAACACAAGGGGAAAGAGGAGGCTGTAACACAGAGGGACAGGGAAAGCTTCCAGGTAACTGTAGGAGGAGACAGGTAAGTGTTCTCCTCTTCTTAGCTATACAGTTGGGATTCCCTCCTCTGATGTTCCTTTTAGTAGTGCAGAAAGGGTGGTCTTGGCTGGAGAAGGGGGTTCTGTAGCCTCTTCCTCTCCTCAAGTGACGCAGTGATTCAAATTCTCACCTCCCCCACCAGAAAAAAAAAATGATACAACTTGAAAGAAAGGGTAAGATTTGCAAAAATGTAGCTGGTGGTACACACACCTTGAGGGGTGCTGGTTGTACACTAACTGTGCTATTCACAGACACGAAGAGCAATGTAAGAACAATGTTGCTGCATGTTGCAACAGTTTAATTCCTGCTAGTTCATTATTGCCATGCAAAGCTGTATATGTGTATTTGATTCTTAACACTAGTGGCGCATCATTAGTATACTGCTACTAGCAAAGATATTTATATGAGAAAACCAGAGAAAAGCTTATTACACAGTCAAATCCATTCCCACTGAGTGGGATGCCACTGTAGCTATTACGTGTGCTTGTTTCTAAACAATGCCTCCAACACAGCAGCAAATTTCACATCTCTAGTTCTCAATAGGAAACCTGTAAAAACTGTTAATGGCATCAAGAAATTTCACCCAGGTAACAATGAACATTGATTAGCATTTCACAATTCATTCATTCAGCTACTCATAAAGCACTGTCCTTACTTGACCAATTGGGGGAAGGATCTTAGATCCCAAGAAACCAAATTCCCAGTGCTGAACAATGCAGAGATACCAAAGATACCGCTCAAAATTAATTGCTTGTATGCTCCATCCAGCATTCTATAAATACTGAAGTGGCAAGCCATGTTCAGTACTGTGAGAGATGTCAAAAATTCTTAATTAAGGTTTTAAAAAAAAGGAAGCCTGAAAACGTTACTAGTCATGGTTACATGACCACTGGCCAAGCAGTGTTGGGGATTCAGAGAATTTTCCTTTTGTGAATTACTTCTTCCAGTCTCTGAGTTGTAGTAAGGAATTTCTGTGAGAATATATAACCATTTTCAACATGGTAATATAAAATGAGCAAGATGGCTACAGTTTGGCTAATACCATATAAATGAAGCATATTTCTCTGCGCTAATTGCTTATGACTGAAATGATACATTCATCTTTTGGTATGAGGCACTTGGAAAAGGATCAGGAATCAGAAGAGCTGGGTTTGCTTCCCAACCCCAGTGAGTCACACTTACTCACTAACTTTACCCTTTACTCATCTGGAAATTAAATATAATACAAGCAATTACACAGCGATATTGGCAGGGTTCACTGGATGACTGGCAAAATAAGTGCATTTTTTACTTCTGCTAACAATACCCATCTGCCCTTCAAGGATAAGCACACCTTGACTGAGCTAGATTACGTATGACCTTTAACTTTAGATTTCAGATTTGAAGGTTGTAACACTATGCGCATGTTTCCAAAATAAACTGGGCACTATTATGCTGCTATGTCATTCCTATGCTTCTCAAATATAGCTTGGTAGGTAACTGTCCTGGTGGAATATGTTCCATAGGTAAAATCTGGTTAAATCCTAGCATTTCACTCTTGATATCACCCACATTTCCCACTCAAGATGGCTGCTTCATCTTGTATCAAGACAACACCATATTTACATTTAAGGAAAAATCTCATTCTCTTATGGAGTCATGATACAGCTCACACAATTACTATGATCCAAACCAAGCTTTAAAAAGTTAAAACATTTTGGAGTACAATTCCCAATATGCCCTAGCCGGCATGACCATTGGCCATTCTGACTGAGTAATTCTGGGAGCTGTATTCCAACCAAATAACTTTTCCAGTTGTTGCTTTTAACTCATATGAAATTCTAATCTGAATAAATACGATAAAATAAAAATTTCAAAAACATTACATAAAATTTGTTTCAGTGCTAGGACTATTAGAGAGAAGAGTTTCTCAGTTGCACTTTTTCTAGCAATCTGCAGAAAAAGGTACCCGAAAATAAAACAGCAAGTTTTATTGTGTGAATTTGAGGCTAGTTTGCAAAGCTTGCCCCAACTTCATCAGGGACTATCATTTCTCATTACCACTAAATTATAAACAAATCTTGGTGGATGTACAGCAGGCCCTTATCTGAGATCTCCAGATCCACAATTCTGAGTTATCGCAGAGCACAGCGTCCTATGCCTGAAATGGTGGCAATGCGTACATGCTGAAGCATCCACTCACACATCAGCATCATTCAGTATTATGGGATGTGGGCACTCACATTTTTCCTTATCCATTGGGGTACCTGGAAATGAATCTCCACAGATACAGAGGGTCCACTGTATTTACAATTTAAAACTTGGAATGTGCAACTGGGACAATGCATATGCAGTTCCTTTCCTTACCACACTTGGTATACAAATAGACATGTAGAGTTAGGCACTTGTGTTGTAGTTCCCAATGAGCCTAGGCCCTAGAGAACTCTCAATCAGCTGAAGGAATACGAGCTTTCTTTGCCTTTAGGTTTTACTGCTGCATCTCCTTTAACATCTCCATATCAATAAACAACAATTTTATTTCATCTGTGACTTCATTTCACTTTGACAAATCCTTGAACCTGGTTGAACTAGGACTTGAGTGGATCAGGACTTTTACAGCCTGCAAGGCAACACAAGATATCTAGTGGTTCTGGATGCCCAATTATCTTTTCATACTGCAGTTGCTATGGTCCGCCCTAAGCATTTCTTCATGCTCTTCAGGAGCCAGTCTTCATTTCATCTGTTGCCAGTGAGCAGTGGAGACCCATGAGTAAACACACTGGGTCAGAAGAATGGTAGAGCAATGTTTGAAAGAGGGAATTACCACAAAGCTTCAAAAAGAAATGAGCAGACAAACAGAACACTGTTAATTGGCAACAGGATAAGGGACGAAAGGCAGACTGCACCAGTTTTTCTACCCACAAATCATTTAAAACTGCACTGGTACCCTTATGCACTGTTCTCTTTCAAATGGGTGACAGAGCAGCCATTGATACTATGGGAGGATAGATAAAACTTGGGACAGACTAAAAACAAACATCAGTTCAATTTTAGGAAGGAAATCTATTGCATGTTAGATGGTTTTTAATATTTAATAATGTTGAAATCTCTTCTTGACCAATGCACTACAATACCTTCCATATCACTGCACACAGTCCAAGGAGACCTGACCTATGAAAGGGGATTTTTGTGTGGAATTAATGTCTTGCATTAAAAAGTGCTGAGTTTTCATATTGTTGTGGAAATGTTGGCATTTTCAACAATAAAGTATGCCAGAATACACAGAAATTCTAAGCAAACATCCTATTACTTCAGTTATTTATTTTCTTTATATCCTACTGGACGAGTGGTCAGAAGGCAACCTACAGACCATAACCAGATTCTGTTGGATCCCATCATGTTGGGATACTTACAAATACTATTAGGCTAGGCATGATTTGTCAAGACAGATCTTATACTCTGAGCTTGCCATGTTTTATTTGCTAGGAGTTCCTGAGCACACACTTCGTAAATTTAACATACATTAATGGGCAACAAGGATTCTAGCCTTTTTTTTTAAATGGTAGAGCATACCACTGTGCAATCATTCTACCCCTGCCTCACAGAACAATTCAATCAGCTATTACATTACAATTTCAAAATAAGAACACTTACTAGATGTATGGGGCACTTCCTCAGGCTTTAGTGAGATTTATACCTGGGCAGGAATTTTTTGAATCTACTATAATTACTCCGCATTTTCCTTTACAAAAAGTTTAGCTAGCTCCATACCTAGGCATGGTATGGGAGCAGAGAGATGCAAAGTATTACGTTTCACTGAGTTTCACTGATAAGCAACAATGATTTATTTATACTGTTGGAGGCCAAATGATGAAAAGTTGGGGTGGAAAGATCAATTAAGTGGTTCACTGCTACTAGGTTTTCCACCAGTCACCTGCACTATCATCCTGTTGCCTACAGTTAAATGCCCATTCATTTATTCCCAACTGCCACCTGTCAACCACATGCCCGGCCCAGCATGCAATGGGTAAGACTGTGTATGAAGCCTGCGTACATCAGTGTAAGATGATGTACATCACTAGCAAAATGTCAGGCTGAAATCCTACTACACTCTGTAGAAAAAAGTAAGTACTGCATCCAATGCTCTCTTCATATCTATCTCTATAAACTAGCAGCAGAGGGTTTTTTGGGGGTGGGTGTCTGGTTGAAAACAAATTACATCTCTTCATGTCATCTAGATATGTTTTTTATCTATTTCCTCAGTAGTGATGCCTACAAAACAAGATTTGGAAATTTAAGACAGATTTACAAGAACTTAGCTCTTACAATCTTCCCCCTATTACTCAAATCCTCAAATCCCCCACAGTATTTGCATTAGCTTCCCTTTCTTTATATTCAGTTCCTCATGCCTCTTCCCACATCCAGCAGCTGACATACACTTTTAATTTCCTCAGTATTGTAAATTCTTTGAACCTCACTAGATCCTTTCAAGTACCTTCCACCAGCATTCCCTTTTTATTCCTCTCAGATAAGCACTGATTACCTAGAAGGCTTATCTGACCCAAAGGGCTAGGTACACTGCTATCTGGAATTCTGTTCGGTTGCTGCTTGCGTCACTGCACATGGTAGCCAGAAGCCACTTTCCAGTATAATACAATATTGGCAGCTATAGCTTCAGCAGTCGGAGGCAGAGGGAGAGAAATAAGATTCAAATCCAAAAGATTGGAACCCAGCCTCTTCTATCTTATAGTGATTAAATTTAGAATGAATGCTGGCAGCCTGGTTTAAGTCACACTTGTCCAAACAAAGAACGCAAGATGTCAAATGTATCTTTCCAAGTTAGGCACTTTCAGCAGATTTTCCAATGTTTTGATTAAAGAGACAGTTGAGAGACAAAACTTGTTCTGTCTTCCAGTGAGCAATGCAGAGTCAATGTCACAATGAAGCCACCCTTCTCTCTGGGGATGAACTCTGCACTCACCACCACCAAATAGTTATAGCATGATGTTAAAAGCTTGAAGGTCTCAGACATGAAAATTCAGGTTGCTTAAACTGAGATGGATTAACTAAAATTACCAAAGCGACAATTTAACGAACTTTTACCTGAAACTTATATTGTAATGGGACTTACATCCGAAGAGACTTACATTAGATCACAATGCTAGTGAACTTAATTGCTGAGCCTGGGTTTGGGTCTAGGCTTCCCCATTCACTGACAATCTAACCACTACAGCAGAACTGCCTTGTATGTCTGATACTGCCACACTTAATTCTTTACAACTGTGCACGTGCATGTGTGTGTTCTTTCAAGTTGCCTGTCAACTTATGCCGACTCCATTAATTTCATAGGAGTTTCTTAGGCAAGGAATATCCTGAGGTGATTTTGCCAGTCTCTTCCTCTGAAATATAGCCTACAGCACCTGGTATTCTTTAGCGGTCTCCTGTCCAAGCACTAACCAGGACTGACCCTGTTTAGCTTCCCAGGTAAGACAGAATCTGGTGCAAAAATTGAAGCACTTAAAAGTATTTAGCAACAAAATATTCCAAACCTACTTATCTTATGGCCATGAATCTCCTTTAAGTCTCTGCTCTGTAGGGGAAGGAGAGGAATGTCCTTGTCAACAAGAAATGAAACTCAGTTAAGAGTAATGTAGACACCAGTTGCCATGATTTCCTTTCCTAACCACAGAGTGTGCAAACACACACACACACACACACACAAGACTACACTGCCTCATGTGTCATACTCTCTAATCCTAAGGCAGCCCCATCAGCAGAGACACTGACACTACAAGCAAATCAATCCCCTTGAAAAGTAATCTCTGCACTAGTCCAACTGCAGGACAGATGGCTTTGTACAACCTCTGGTATGACTCTGCCTTACACTAAAAATCAAATCGGTATTATCAACTCATTTATCACTTTAATACTGAATTGGGCTAAACCCACATAAAGCAGAAAAATTAGGTATTAGCCTAAAAGATGCCATTCAGTTCTTTCTTGCATACCTACACATCAAGAGACACCTTTTCCTTTTCCTTACCAGCTGTTAACATCCAGCTCTGCTTTCAAAGCATGTGAGCTCGGTTGTGCATGTGCTTAAATGGATTACTATTAGTTTTTAAATAAACTTTTCCGCTTTGGGGTAAAACATGTACACTTGAAACCATTTTGAGTACAGCCAGTAATACCACACAGGTTTGCCAAAGCTTCATCAGATAGAGAAGGAAGGGGGTAACCACACACACCAAACAGGTCAAAACATGTGCTGCAGTTGCTACACCACTGTATTTGTCATATTTCCCATGAGCAAAACTAAAAGCAACCTCGCCTTTTGTATCAGCAGCTTTCTTTGGGTGGAGCAAGCAATCTTTGAAGCAGAAAAACAGTTCAGCCATTATCACTGCAAATAGATAGAGAAGAATTCAAACTCTGGCTGTTGTTATTTCCAGGGGTTGAAATTTGCTCTCCCTCAAGGACTTTCTGGGTAAATTCCAATGAAGTCTAAACAGGAAAAAGACAATACTCCTTCGCAAAACAATATTCAGACTACATTTTAAGTTGGGTAAACTATGATAGATTTACTCATCGTCCTTCACAGCTTTTTCACATGGTTTTATCTCAGTTTTGCAAGAC
The DNA here is from genome assembly GCA_948474755.1 of Ctenosaura bakeri. Taxonomy (NCBI): domain Eukaryota; kingdom Metazoa; phylum Chordata; class Lepidosauria; order Squamata; family Iguanidae; genus Ctenosaura; species Ctenosaura bakeri. The sequence goes on from CAOLHI010002024.1 coordinate 40,722, forward strand.
ATATACTGGGTGTTTTATTGTTATGCACATGTATATAAGCACATCTTACCATAAGGCCAACTGCTGATCTCACTTACCTACACCAGTAGGGTTTCCATACCTCCTAAATTAGATGAGTTTAAACTTCAGTGGAAAAATGTTATGCTATTTCCAGATGATCCAGACAGAGATCCAAGCTAAATTACCAGTGCAAGCATATCAGCAATATAAACAAAGTACTCTGCCTTTACCTGAAAGACACCTATCCCTGTAATTTCTTTTCTGCCTCACCTATTAAGTTTCAAGTAGCCAAGCAAAGCCTTGGTACAGGTAGTTTTTAGAATAATTTTATGTTTAGATATGAGAGATCTGCACTGCTTAACATTTGTTTTCTGGGCTCAATTCAAGGTGTTAATTCTAAACCTTAAACCTCTAAACTGCTTAGAGCTTGGTTATTTCCTAAGAGACCACCTGTCTTGTTAGATAGCATGTTCAGTTTTTACAATCAGCAGAAGCCACTGTTTCGCAGAAACCACCATTTACGGAACTGTATCATGCTGTAGTGGTTTGAGCATTGGACTAGGACTCTGGAGACCAGGATTGAAATCCCCACTCTGCATGGAAACCCACAAGGTGACCTTGGGCACGTCCCATTCTCTCATCCTCAGAGGAAAGCAAAGGCAAATCCTCCCAATGAACAAATCTTGCCAAGAAAGCACTGCTATAGGGTCACCGCAGGGTCACTATAAGTCAGAAATGACTTGAAGGCACGTAACAACAATACAACAGATATGCATGAAAGGTTTTTCACTTATATCACTCCCAAACTGTGCCACACTATCCCTTCAGAGTTCAGATTGATCCTCAAGCTCTCAGCTTTTTTAAAATGATAACACATATCATTTTAACTTAGCCTTTTAATGTGAGAGCCAGTGTGGTGTAGTGATTTGAGTGTTGGGCTATGAATCTGGAGACCAGGTTTCAATTCCTTGTTCAGCCATGAAATCCCCAGAAAACCCTGTGATAGGCTCTCCTAAAGTTCACCATCAGTCAGAAATGACATGAAGACACACAACAACCACAACACATTTAAACCACTCTCAGTCATTTCCATGTTGTTTTTAATGTGATTTCACAGCTGAAATTCTTTTTATATTATTTTTGTTTACTTGAGTTTCTTGTATGCCACCTTGGTGACTTTCATAATTAATACCTTATGTTAATAATATAAAATACCAATGAATCAAGGAAATGTACAAGTTAGGAAGCATTAACATAAGAATTACCTATCATAATTTACAGAGGTAACAGGAAGGATTTCAAAACGGTACAAGTCAGTAGTTACCAAAAATCCACAGCTTCTCAATATGTTGTGAACTGTTCTTTAGGAGACTAATAAAAAGAAGGAAGGAAGGGGAAGGGAAAAAAAGAACAAGAAATGTGGCAGCAACTTTAAGACTATCTGATTTTTATTTTCACATGAGCTTTCATGGATATAAACTCACTTCTTCAGATGCAGCACAGTGAGCAGAAGCCCTTAAAGAAATCCTTAAAATACTTATCAGGCTACAGAAACTTTACTGTGTATCTGTTATGCCACAATACAGTTTGAATAGTAAGGCTAGCATTGCAAAGAATCATACAGAAATAAATGTTAACCATCACAGGCATGTAGCCTACTATAAAGCTAATTTATAGCCTCCTTCTATCCTAACATCTCTGGACAGGTAACAGCAATTGTATCTGATAAAATATTTTTCCACTTCTAAAAATGCTATAATATTTATATAACACTTTTCATAAGCACTTCACAAACATTATCTCAATTCTTGCAAGAACTCTGTAAATTAAACTGGAATTGTCCCCATATAAGCAACAGAGACTGAAAAAGAGCTGTTAATGTAAGACTACTCAACTGACAATAGAGATGGAATTTTAAGCAGGGACTTTCTTGCTGACAGCTCACTCTCTTCAGGACAGTGATACATCATATGTAAATATAGCTTGCAAAAAGTTTCCTACACAAGTTCCTCTTTGGCTATGACTGTTGAATGCCACAAGTTTATTATTTGGGATGCGGGTGTAATACACAGCGTTCAAAGCAAACCCAACCAGAGTCAGGCCTTCCTTTTAGAACATATCACACATTTTAGAACTTGCCAGTGTTTCAGGTTTACCACCATCACCATACCTCCTGTATTTGAACATGTAATACTGTAGACTCACTTGAGATGACATACTCTTTCCTCCCTGCTCTCAACTGCACCCCAATGGTCAAACAATAAACGTAATCCAGTCACACTTGTGTGGAAAGGCTCTATGAAGAAACCCACATTCTGATTTTTAATACTGAAGGAGCAACTAACTATCAAAGCAGCAGATCTGTGCCTTTAAGTACAAACCTGGCCGTAAATATTTAGAAAGGGGATTAATGCTTGGTTAAAGACTGCATAGGTAAGGAGTGAAGAGTTTTCATAATGTATAATCATTATCACAATCTCGAACCTATTTTCTCCTAGCCAGGCACACACTGATATCTGAGTTCATCTGAGGAGAAATGCACCACAGGAGGACAGAACATGAGGAGGTACCCTGCAGACAGACACAATGTTTCATGCACTCTTCAACATACTCCTTTTACTTTATAAAAATGAATCCCCATGCTCTTCTTTTCATGCAATTTATGTTTATATAGTAATCTGTCATAGTCACAAGTACCCTGGACTTTATATTAGCAAAGCAAAAGATTACAGAGATACAGAGAAGCATACTAAGCAAAGACAATGGCAAGGAGGAATGAGATAGCCATATTTTTCCCAGAATGCCATACACTCAAGTGAAAGTCTACAGAACAGGAGAACTGTGCATACAGAGATTACAGAAGATAGCTTATGCTGAACTCAGACATATGAATAAGTATTTGGGAATAAGACTATTGGCTAGACAACCATGCAATATGCAACAGGTTCCATAACTCTTTTATCTAGATTAAAAAAATCAAGCAGTAGCTGTGGTTCTCTGAACAGAGAAAGAGGCAAAAAAGAGGGGGATGGACTGTGGCTATAATCTTACACACATTTGTCAGGGAGTGTTAGTGGCACATCCACACTGGATTGCCCTGAGCAAGTCCATTATAACATATGCAGATCCGTATAGCTACTAAGATTTTTTTTTCTTAAGGGTGCAAACAGGTTTATACAGATCACACACATGCAAAAGGATTGCAAGGAGACTAGACAAAAAGTAGCAAGAATAAAAATAAGACTCCTTTACTGCTTTACTGAGGAGTCTCAGATATGAGGTTAAAATATAACAGTAGGATGTTTTAATTACAAAAAAAGCAAACCCACACATTCAGAGGGATAAACAGGTGCTCTTTTTTTCCTTGCTGTGTACAGTTCATTTCTCTCACATTCAAATAATTTCAGCCGTCTAGTATCACCATAGCGTCATGTCAGGAACATAATTCATTTAGCCTTGGTAAGAATTTCATGCCAAATATTAAACAGTGTCCACAGAGAATTCATTTTACGTTATTAAATTACATGAAGTCATTCATGAGGGAGAGTGTGTACGCGCCCGCATTCAGAAGCGAAAGGAGGGGGGGGGATGGCCTTTCCTTCCACAATTTTAGGATTTCTTCACATTGCTATGCGAGTATGCCGAGCAATTCTCCACCGTTCGCTTGGGATTCCTCTTCCCCACGTCCATGTGGATGCAGCCGAAAGAGAGGGACCGAATCTGACCACTTGACCGCCCCCCAAAAAACCCTCCTGAGGGAAGCCTGATGTAATTCTTCTTTCCATTTAGAGGCCAGCTCTTTCACTGGCTTCCAAAACACATGAATAAATGAACATATTACCACAAGCCCAGAGAGAAACTAATGGGAAGGGAGAGAGAAGCAGCCAGCGAAAGAATGAGGAACTCATCCTGAGGAGGAAAAACAGGCAGCTACACAGCCCTTCTCATTCCCCCGCTCCCCACTTCTGGCCTCTAGACAGACACACAACACAAGGAAGTCGGTCTTGCTCGCCTTATAATAAATAACCATAAAAGGCACACCCTCCAAACTGGCAAAATAGCCACCCTCCCCGTTTCCCTCCTTTTTGCCTCTTCCAGAAAGCCCAGCCTGAGGTGGGACTGACTTGGTGGGGCGCTGGGGGGGGGAGAGGGAGAAGCCCCGTTTGGTTCAAAAGTTTAAGGGAGGAGGCAGAGGAGGGGGGGAGCGATATAATGGATCAGAGTTCAGGGACGAAACTGGGTTTGGGCAACGCGGCTCCGGCGGGCTGGGTGCCTTTCTCCGCCGCAACAGTCGTTGCCCACTTCCTGTAGCCGTGAGAGAGGGAGAGAGTGGCTCCTTTCCCCCCTTCTCCAGCCATTAAGGCGAAAGAGAGGGAGGGAGGGAGGGAAGGAAGGAGGGAGGGAGGGAGGAAGAAAGGGCTCTTTGCCCCCTCCGAAGAGTGTATCTACGGGGAGTGCCAGCCCGGTCTCCTACCTGGATATAGTTGTTTTCGCAGTAGTCAGCTACCCTGGTGAGGTTCTGGTAGCTCTCGAGCAAAGCCCGCTTGCCAGAAGGGATTTCCTCTTCTAGTAACATCTGCAGCTCTGCCATTTTCCACCCCTCCGCATCGCTTCCTTTTGCATTAAAGAGACAGTGGGAGCTCCAGCAAGCTCAGCCGCCCGCCTGGTATTGTGGGATTCCTCCTTCGCCTCGCTTTCGCCAGAGAGGGAGGGAGAGAGGGAGAAGCAGAAGGACAGGGACTTCGCTTTCCCCACCCACCCTCGCCTTCTCTGCCTTGCCTTGGCTTTTTTTTTTTTCCGTCCTCTCAGCCGCCGTCCTCCTCTACAGGAAGAGGCTGTCGCAAGGCAAACTGGGAGGTGTAGTCCTGACGCTTCCTGGTGTGCAGTGCAGACCTCCGGAGGGTTCCCACACTTGGGCTTGGCTGTATTGGTTAGAATCATAGAATCATAGAAATGTAGAGTTGGAAGAGACCACATAGGTCATCCAGTCCAACCCCCTGCCATGCAGGAACACCCTCAAAGCACTCCCCACAGATGACCTTCAAGCCTCTGCTTAAAAACCTCCAAGGAAGGAGACTCCACTACACTCTGAGGCAGCAGATTCCACTGCGGGACAGCCCTGACTGTCAGGAAGTTCTTCCTGAGGTTCAGGTGGAATCTCCTTTCCTGCAGCTTGAATCCATTGCTCCTTGTCCTGGTCTCTGGAGCAGCAGAAAACAAGCCCTCTCCTTCCTCTACGTGGCATCCCTTCTAATATTTAAACATGGCTATCATGTCCCCTCTTAACCTTCTCTTCTGCAGACTAAACATACCCAGTTCTCTAAGTCTATCCCTATAGGGCATGGCTTCCAGGCCTCTCACCATTTTGGTTGTCCTCCTCTGGACTTGCTCCAGCTTGTCAATATCCCTCTTGAATTGAGGTGCCCAGAACTGGACACAGTATTCAAGATGAGGTCTAACCAAAGCAGAGTAGAGTGGTACCAGTACCTCCCTCGATCTAGACACCATACTCCTATTGATGCAGCCGAGAATTGCATTGGCTTTCCTGGCTGCCGCATCACACTGCTGACTCATGTTCAGCCTGTGGTCTATGAAGACTCCTAGATCCCTTTCACACGTACTGCTATCCAGCCACGTGTCCCCCATCCTATATTTCTGTATTCCATTTTTTCTACCTAAGTGTAGGACCTTACACTTCTCTCTGTTGAATTTCATTTTGTTCGCCTTGGTCCAGCTCTCCAATCTATCCAGGTCGTTTTGAATTTTGATCCTGTCCTCTGGCATATTAGCAACCCCTCCCAGTTTGGTATTGTAGAAGCTGATGGACGCTTTCAAAAGCTTTACCTAGGATTGGAAAAGTTTTCGTTGAAATAAAAGCGGCTGCTGGAAACATTTTGACTCTTTTCTCGAATCCTGTGAAACATCCAGTCCCGACGCTTGTTTCCGACTGGTCAATAAAAAGAGAAAAATGATTATGCTACATTCATCCACAGTACATTTAGTCCTTATGATGACAGAAATTACACTTTCTATTCAATGTATGGCTGAGTGCATCTGCTTAAATCCCTTAAGGTGTTTCAAGATGTTACATCTACAAATCCATATTGTGAAAACGTGTACAGAGTGTCAGAATTTTTCAATCTGGTTCTGCTGGAAATGAGGTGTGCCTCTGTCCGTGAGAGAAAAGGCTTTTTGGCACACTTGCATAAGGGGTACAACTGAAGATGTACATCTCAGGCTATTTCCGCACTAGCCTGTTATAGCACGATGATTCCACTTTCAACTTCCTCTGGAATCCTGGGGTTTGCAGTTTCGGTAGCGGCCCCCCGGCCCCTCCCGAAACTGCAAACCCCAGGTCCAGAGGATGTTGAAAGTGGAACCATCGCGCTATAACAGGCTAGTGCGGAAATGGCCTCAGTGTTGTTTAAGAGAAAAAGCATGGCTGCAAACTGATGCCATTATTCACAACACGTTCTAGTGCTGCTTGTTACTCTTTAAAAAAAAATAGGGAGTGATAAGAGATTGAGCATGAAAATTCCTATCAAAATACCTCCAAAATGCTTTCAAAATCTCTTCAGAAAGCAACTGAGGAACATGTGTTACACTACTTAAACAGTTCTGTTCCCCACTTGTTAAATTACTTTTTGAAGTCTTTGACCCTCATTGCCAAAACATAACTTGCTACAAGTAACTACATTGCTTGTGGCTTCCAATTTCTGAATGTTGTCCATTAGTCATTTATAAACATTTCCTGTCAATTTGGGGTTGGAAAAAGTCAGTTAGTTTCTCCAACCCTATGGCAGTTGCTGAGGCACTCAAAGCTGATGGATCATGTGTTAGAAGATGTTTTACCTGGTGGTACTGCCACATACACTAAATGTTAATGGTACTTAAACTGCTGCTATGGAAATTATAGCAAGTTTCCTTCTGACCCTGTTAGTTGATTTAAAATTGTGCTTCTCAAACTATCTGACACTCTAGATTAGCAGTCTCTCCTGCATCCAAAGGGTCAGGAATTGGCACCATACTATATTATTATCATAACCACATAAAGTTTTATTTTTATATAATTGCATCGTTTCTGGCACTGTAGACTGACAGTCAATGGCTCCTGGGTCAGCACTGGTTCATGGACCACTGCTTTGAGTACCACTGATCTAAGGTAAAGTGGAACATGGAAATGTATTCAGCTTGGTGTTTCTGAAGGAAAGAGAGTTCCATTATTTTAAAGTCCTTATTGCTTCATAAAGTTAACGTTAGCAAGGGCATACGAAGTGAAATGGGATGAAGTGAAGCTGACCTACTATGGCCTCCCTGGTTGTTCATATGGTGAGGACCCCAATGTTATCCATTTGGAAAGAAGTGCTAGATAAACTTCTTTCTAAATTGCCCATGAGGGGACACTCAGAGGGAACACACTGTTCATTTGTATTTTTTAAAATTGTCCCTTGATATTGCACTTTATGGACAACCCTAGTAACAGTTTATCTGACACCTTTTTCCAATGGATGATGCTAGGACCCACTTTCTCATCTATAAGAATAGAATGGCCTCATCCACAACCTCAACCAGGGAGGCATTGGAGATAAGTGTCATTTACTAGAATTGCCCTTGCTAACGTTAACTTTGTGGTACCACCTAGACTTGTATATTTAGGTCTGATCTTCGCAAGGAACATTTGAATGTATGTGTGAATAGTTTTCTTAACTTAAATGCAGATTTGTTATGTATGCATATCTAGTAAATATTATGTATGCATAATCTAGTAAATAAGTCTCTCCACTTCAACAGTTCAGCTCAACTTTAGGCTGCAGTTTCAAAAGGCAGCTGCTTCAACAGAGTTTGTGTAATGCAGTGCAGCAGCACAGGGGTAGCCAGAGTTCAGGTTTGAAAAATCTCTTTTCTTTGTGTTTTTAAAATTAGAATTCCAAAATGTGCCAGCTAGGGCCTAGCACCAAGCACTTACGCTTAGAATTAAAGAACTGAGCACAAGATTCTATTTTGAGTACCTTAACTGAACTTTGTATGGGTTTACATGAAGAATGGTCCATGAAGTACTGTGTGAAACATGAAGGCCTGGGTCTCACTACAGAATTGCTAGATGAAAAAATGCCATTGATATAAACATTCCTAAGTGCCCAGTCTGGTTCTGTGGAGCCCATAATTTGCCTTGATTTACAGAAGACCAGTGGGCAATTAAACTACTGAATGATGGCTAGAGGGCAGGTCAAATAGCAAACACAACTGAAAAATAGCAAGGACTGTTTGTTGTGCCTATTATGCAGCAGTGAGGTCAGGAAAAAAAGTCTTACTTTACTATTTTATCCTTAATAATTTACCCTGGAAAGTTATTGGTGGCCTGCTATGGTAAATTTGCTAGGCTCTTTGAAGAGAAAGTTGCTCATATTTGCTCAGACCAGACCATCACAGAGTCTGGAGAAGTTTTCCATCTGATCAATTTTCTTGGGGTCAGTTTTACCTCCTATGGCATCGTGATGGAGACAAGATGATTGAATCAGTTCATCCTACCATATGTGACCCTTTGCCATCTTGGGTGGTAATATCTAGCAAAAATAGATTGACTGAGTGGGGCTGGGAGTGGTAAATACCTCTCTGTGGCAGGGGAAGATGCCTGCTGTCTTGAAGGAGGCTGAGGGAACCCTCTCCTGAGGAGGACCTTCATGGATCTGGAACTATTTAAGAACCACTGACCTTTCTCTAATATCGCTTTTGGAGCAAGGAGGTTAAGAATATGGTGGCTGGGCAATTTTAGATGTTCTTGGATGACACTGGTTATCTGGCCCCAATTCAGTCTGGTTTCAGGCTGAAGAACAGCCTTGGTTGCCCTGACTAAGAAACTATTATGAGTGGAAGACAGGAGGAGCACTACACTGTTGATCTTCTTGGATCTCTCAATGACATCCAGTGTCGTTGATCATGATATTCTGCTGGACTAGCTCTGTCAAATGGAAGGAGGAGGCACTATGTAACAGCAGTTCTGTTCCTGTCTACATGCCAGTTCCAGAGAATGACATTAAGGTGCTCTTTACATCTCCACGGCCATTAAGTTGTGGGGTGCCATCTGTTCTATCTTGTCTTCTATGCTATTCAGTATCTATATGAAGTTACTGATGATACTCAGCCATATCTCTCCTTGTTGTTGGGATTGGCTGTGTAGGTGCTGGACCAGTGTCTGGATTGCATAATAAGATCCAATAAATTGAACCTGAATGCAGCTTGGCAGTACTGTTAGATCTATCCTTGTCACTGGAGGTCCAGGTACACTCTGTGGCTTAGGCCATTTCTGCCCTACACTGTTATAGTGCTACCATTCCACTTTCAACATCCTGTGGAATTCTGGCATTTGTAGTTTACTGAGGCTAAAGAACTCTCTGGATGAGAATTCTAAATGCTCCTCCCTAAACTGCAAACCCCAGGATTCCATAGGATGTTGAAAGTGGAATAATAGCACTATCACAATGCAGTGCAGAAATGGCCTTTGAGTAAATCCATTTAGGACTGAAGATAATGGTCTCAGGTTCCACTACAAGTATTAACTAACTTAACAATGCTAGAATGATTACACTATCATCTATTGCAGCTATTATGAAATGTCACTTTGCTTGTCTTAAGCTGTACACAAAATTGTAATGGACTATACTCCCCCCCATTTCATTGTCATTTGACCCCAGTAATTACCACCATTGCCCCTACTCTATCTATCTATACCCATATATCTACCAACTGACGATAACATTTCAGGCATCTGATGAAAGGTACTATAGCCCACAAAAGTTTTTTAAAGGTCATACAGTATTTAATTTATAGCACTTTTAAATCATATAAAATCTATGCGGGCACACACACACACATACTCCATTGTATTTGATGGGCTTATTTCTAGGTAGGTACACACAGGATTATATGCTAAATAAGATACTCTCAAACCAGCCCAAATTGGACTTATTTCAGAGCTCATTCCCTTGATTATCCAGAGGGGAAAATAACAGGTACAACAATATTCACTCTGGTTTGCATGACAAAGAGGTTACTTGGTCCAAATTGTTTTTCCTGTGATTTTGATGCAGCTGTTATGCAATCTTATAAATTTCCATAGTGTACGTATAGCAAGCAAATACTTTCAGCCCAGTCATGTTTCCTTGCAAGCATGTTCTGCTGCATGCAATTTAGGTACTTACAGCCTAAATATGAAATACAACTCATTAATCTAAAACTAAACAGTTAAATGATGAGCAGTGTGCATATCCTGCAGCCGCATTTTCAAGCCTTCCCTGACAGACTTGTGTGGGGCAGAATTAATGCCATAATATTAAGAGCTAAAATACACACCCACACGCAAACTCAATACTCATAATATTGTTAGTAGAGTTTATAGCAAAACATATCCATCTTTCTACAAATACTTATTTATCATATTACCAGAGCTGCCACTCCATAGCTAGCACAAATGCATTTTAGAATGGAAGCCTTGATTATAAAGCCTCACCATCTGCTTTGCTTATGGCTTCATGCTAATTGATTTTCATATGGAAATAACATTAAAGAGACCATGTCAGGGCATTCCATTTCAAGGCATTCCCAGAATCCTCATCCTTTTTTCCTGCAGAAGTCACAAGCAAGAATGCCAATTAGTAACAATTGCAAAGATGGTAGTAAAATGTACAACAGATCACAGTGTACTCTTCTAAAGGTTGCAGTGCTGAAACCAGGCGTATTGTATTTCAAATTTCATTGGGTAGGTAGAGCAATATCCAGCCACTCACTGTATTGAACTAGTAGAAGAGGTACAGGTGGTTGCCAGTTTTAAGACTTTATAGCTATAACTCTAACAGTGAGTTGATTTCTGCAGTAATTGGCAGTGGGTTATAACATTTATGTCTGTGTCATGAGAAGCTTCTTTGCTAATTTCTGCATATCAAATCACTGTTGGAAGTAGTATTCTTAAAGGCCAGCTGAAAGGTCAGCAAAAAGTACTAATTGCAGCATGGCCGACTCTGTAATTTGGCAGAGTGAGACACCTGCTCCCACCATCAGATTTTGAGTATCACTGTCACAAAAAAGAAGCAAATTGGTCATTCTTTACTTTATTATTCTGGTTTTACTGCTAAGGAAAGAAGCAAACATTGGAAAGATTTTGTGAATTGCACTTCCCAGACGTAACTTGTCTGCGTATTTTGTCTTACTACCTGCAGATGGACAGCACCATTTTTTCTTCTGCATGAAGCAGTAAAATGTCATGAGCTATCCCTGGACCATGAGCATTCATTAAGATATCAAACAAACAGCTTGAAACAGCTACAAGCAACTTTCCAAGAGAGCTTGGGAAGCTTAATTTTTTAGTTGTATGCAGAGGGATCTTGTAACACCTTTGAGAATGAGAGAGAAGAAGTTGGCAGCATAAGCTTTCATAGATTTAAGTCTATTTCATCAGATACATGGAGTGAAGTGCCTAGGAACAGACCTTTACGAGCAGGCTGTATTTGCAAACAGCAATAGAAATGCAAAACTTGTGGGTATGGTGATGAGGTGACAACTTCATTTTTTACATGCTTGGGGGGAAAGGCAGGAGGAAAGAAGTTGCCAAAACCAAGGTGAGTAGATAACCACATGAATGGTGGAGAGAGTTATTGGAATATAGTGTGGTGCTAGACAGGAACCAGAAAGGAAATGTGACAAACTGGCTAAGAGAGCCCTCATGAGGCTAGGATGTTAACTAGTATTACAATACATGCAACGTGCCAGGAAACCATTGTCTCTGTTCAACCCACTGTTGAGGGACTGGAGTTTGTGGGTACATACCAATTATACTGTTTCTGTTTACAATTTTCCGTTGTAGTTTTTTTGTTTAAGGACTGATGTTTTGAGCTCCATGACAGAATGCCCAGGAAGACTCAAGTGTTCTGCAACTGGTTGCTGCGTATTCCCATTCTTAATGTCTGATTTATGTCCATTTATCCTCTGGCATTGGGACTGCTCTGTTTGCCCTTCAGCAGTCTACACTGGGCATTGTTGACAGAGGATGGCATATATCCTATTAGAGGATGAGCAAGTCAAAGTATCTCTAATATTGTGGCTGATGTCATTATGTCTTGTGATGACATTTTCCAAGTAGATGTGTGGGCAGAGTTGGCATCTGGGTTTGTGGCAAGGTCTTGTCTCCTCATCTGTGCTTTTTTAGCTATAGGTCTCTGTCTACAAAAATTTACAAGTTGTAATCTGAAAAAGTAACTTCTAGTGTCTACTTCCATCCCTACTACAGGACACTCTGACCTGAGAATATACATACTGTGTTATGCTTTTATATTGCCGCAGGTGCTTATATATAGTCTGGAAAAGAAAGAGGTCATCTAAAGACATGTGCAATGCTACAGTTAGATGCAGTGGGAGGAAACCCTACTGAACCCAACCATGAGAAAATGTTCATAGCATTAGGCTGCCACTGCAAACATTCCAAGACAGCAAGAGACTATCCAGTAGCTGTTGAAATATTGTCTCACAGAACAGCAGGGGAAGGAAATGAGAAAGCAACCAATACATTCAGAAAGGGAAGGCTTCATTAAGGAAGAAAAATTGAGAAAAAAAATGAGAAAAATGGACTGTGCTCAGTGAGAGAAACAACAAAAATCAGGAGGCATATTGTCAGTTGGAGGTTAAAGGCTGTCTCAGGACTCAAATAGCAGACTCCCGTAACTCCAGAAAGTCAAGGACAGGGCAGGCTGGTGCCACTAAAGCACCAAAGTAAGATTCATTAATATATACAGTAATAATCAACTTCAGGATTGCCTACATAGAACTTGGAAAAGGTACTTGTTTGGTCCATACCACCTAGAATCTCCTAGTCAATATTGCCAGCGGATATACAATATATCCACCAACAGTGACATAGCTGGTGGGGGCAGGGAGGGAGGTCCGTCCTGGGTAGCACATTTTTGGGTACACCAATGGCCCTTCACAACATGGCTGAGATGAAGACCTCCCTCTTCCCCTATGCCTTCCAGAGCCCCACCGGCCTCAAGGTGCCCAGTACTCTTGGCGGCTTCAAGATCCAGCTCCCGCTTGGCACCCACACGGTCAGTGACATCCTCAGCTGACCTGTGGTGGCCGCTTCCACCGCTGGCAACCTCCTCACTGGACTGCCCTGGTTGAATGGACTGGCCACTGCCACTGCTACTGCCACTGCCACTTCCACCATGGGGATATATTTTAACCCAGAGGCCATTACCCCTGGCTGAACTGCCCATGTGGCTACCCATCTTCTGGCCTGGAGTGACCAGAAGCTGTGGAGGGACCCACAGCTCGGCTGTCCTGGTAAGGCGAGAGCGTGGTGGGGAAAGGGGAGTGAGGGAGAAGGGATTCTTTTGCCCCAGGCAGCAAAGCTCTTGCTAGATCACTGTTCTCAAAATGTCCAGAGCTGGCAGAGACAGTCCCAAATAATTGTCTCCTGTCCCACTTTTTCAGCTGCTTTTAAAATGTCTTCATTTCTCAATCCCCTCTTTGCCCTCAGCTTACTTCAGTTGTTGCATACTCAGTTCCATGTGCCAAAGTAGTTTGCACTGAATTACGGTAATTCAGAGGAAAGGGAATCTTGCCCTTCCCTGTAGGTTCAGGCAAAAGGAAATGGTAGCAGCCTCTCTTAGCTTGACTGTTCTGCCTCATTAATAACTTTTGCCATCTTGATCAAATTCTGATGTTGCTTGGCCACATGCATCCTGGTTTTAATCTGTGAAATGTCGGAGGGTATGATAGTGATGAGGGATTCTTGGATTTTTCATCCAAACAAGTACCTTTTCCAAGCTCTGTGTTTTTCTGGCTTCTTGCCAGGTGAGCTGCCTAACCAGGGCAAGGCAGCCCAGTCTATTTGCCTGTTGCTAGGCAGCTGGTAGCATTTTGCAGCCGCAGGAGCAAGCATGCTCCAGCCAGTCATTGCTAGGCAGCCGAAGCTGGTGTGGAGCCCAAAAATAAATATAACATTGCTGGTCTGAGGAAAAGAACAGAATAGAAGGGACAAAAATAAGCTGTGCAACAGTGCACTATTATGTAACTTGCCCTTCTTCCCCCAATCAACGAATACTTTAATTATTTGGTCTCTTTATACTGATCTCTCAGTGTTGCCTCTTCCATTTCCCCATTCTTTTTCTTCTAGGTCTGACTTCTTATTTAAAAGAAACGTACACAAATACTTATCTAGATGCTTTGGCTTTTTTTCCCTTGAACATACTGGATGGAAGAATGTTCAAACTGTCTTAAACTGACGCCTTCAAAAATGGATCAATGCTATGCAAAATCCTTTCCTAACATGGTGCTTTCCAGACATGTTGAATTGCAAATCTCACCATGCCTCAGCCACCATCATCCCTGGAAACAAATATTGGCAACAGGTGCAGATCTTGCAGCCAATGGCCATGCTATCTGAGGATGGCAGCAGTTGTTTTCCAACACATCTGGATGGCACTAGGTTTGGTGAGGGCATGTGAGAGAAATAAGGTGTATGGAGAGTGAGTCAGATAGTAAGGAAAACAAAGGTGCAAGGGGGCTTGTTGATTTTTAATCAAAATAATTGACGGGGGAAAAAGCTGGAATTTTTGACTACTACTTCTACTGTAACTACTTGGCAGAGCTTAGAAAAGTTAAGTGTTTGTTGGACTAAAGCTCCCAGAATCTCCTAGAATTATAGGCAATGGCCATCCTGTCCAGGCGGTTCTGGGAGCTGTAGTTCAGGAAAAATAACTTTCCAAGTTCCACAGGGAAATGTGGTAAAATGCAAAGGGAGGTGGCTACATCTCACAGAATCTCCTAGCCAGCATAACCAGTATCCATGTTAGCTAGAGGATTCTGGGGGCTGTAGTAAAAAAAAAAATTTCAAAACTCTGCTATTTGGAAGGTTTTGTCGGAAATCAAATGGATTGCTGAAGCAAAAGCAATGGAGACGAGAGTATGTGAATTACCAAATGACTTTCTAGAGCCCTTTCCCATGCTATTAAAACTAAAGTCCTTGTAGAGGCATCATTTTATACATTATAAATAGATGAGTCATTAGTGTTGCAGGAGTCAAACTATCTCCTAATCATTACCTGCTTTTGATGAAAGGAAGCTGTCTTGGACTATTAATGAGCAATCTGCCTACTGATGGAATGCACCATCTATTTAGCAATCTTAACAAGATCCTTTGAGAATACCTTAAGAATGTATTATGTGTCCATTAGACACTAGTGTCAGCCCTGCCAATCAGTCTTCCCAGCATTTTAAGAGCTTGTTTAAATATAACTGCACACCAATGAGTCTTCCAACAATACCAGGCTATAGTAATAAGGTTTGGTATAGTCTTCTTAGGTTGGCAAACATGCAAACTTCTATTCAGAAAATATATTTTATCATAACATAGGACAGGTTAATTAAACTGTATCCACCTCCAGAAACACTGGAAAGCTTATTAACAATATCTAAAGGTGGATCTGAAATTACATTACTGGCACATGGTGGCCATAATTATTAGTAGTAAATTAACATTACTGGCTATTAACAAGAAAAACAATATGACCAACTGGGAAAATGCAAAGAATGAATCTTCCATTCAGTTTTCTCTTGCTCTCTCTGTATAACAAAGATGTTCTTCTTATCTCAGAGATTAATCTAATTTGATTTCTACAGTAATCAATCCCACCTTGGCCAGTTATTGCCTCTCACAGTACAATGTAAAAGTGAGGGCTGTGTCTTAATTACCATGAAAAGCTTCCTTACACTTGAAAGGATGTATAACTCCCTGAGGAAAATATAATGGCTGCAATACAGGAAGATACTTGGGTTCAGACATTAAACTGTACACTACTTTTTGTTATGGTGAATAGCTACTAAGACTTATCAAGGACATTTTGATACCCCACACAACAAATCCTCATAGCAATCCATCCCACTAAGTAAATATCTAATTCTTTGGAGATGGTTTGCACACCTTCTCCTCTACTGGAGCAACACATCCAGATGTCCCCCCAAAAAAACAGTTGAACAGCAGCACAGCTATACTTCCCCTCCATTTACACACTGATGGATTAGGGTTGGCGTGCCAACGATAAATTGGATTGGATTAGATTAGACTTTGGCTGATCATGCCAGAGTGCCATTATACAGTGATTGTTCTACATTCCTGCATACACTAGATACAACACAGGAAGCACTTCTAATGAAATAAGAGGGGGAAAAATATAGACTTCAACTGGTATTGCTCAGTCCCTAGAACGGCATCCTTTCTTTATTTCACTCTTCCCCAAACTGCTGCCTTCCAGATGTGTTGAACTACAGTTCCTACAAACCCTCAGACAGCTCCACAGCGAGTTGTTAGACAAAAGTTCACAACTGAAGGATTTGTACCAGGTGTTTGTCAAATTGCCGAACTCATTCAGTGAAGTAAAACAGCAACAAGAAATTGAGAAAGCCTGACTGATATTCAAATATAATTTACTACAAGACAGAAATGAAAGAAAATCACTAATTTTCATTTATGGCTTCCTGCTGAAACTACTCAGACTTATCACTAACGAGTTACAGTAAGCTCTGGACAATGGCATGTCCTTTTCACAAGCTTTGGGTGATCAGTCTATGCTTGCTTACAGACAATCCCCAAGGCTTAAGCAACAACTCATTAACAGCAACATGCTTTGCAAAAATGATGTAAAACCAGAAACGAGATCCTGTTACAAACTCAAATATACCAACACTAATACAGGACCTAATGTCACCCACAGATATTTCATCCTGTCCTTATGATAATACTTGCTGTGACCAATTTGTCAGCTGGCAGCAGAGTCAAATTGTCAGTGGTTCAACTGGTGTAGTTGCTCCAGGACCCTTGCTGGCTAGGGTCCCATTATTGAAGGAGATATATATATAGCTTGCTTCCCCAGTCACTTCCTCAATCATGCACTGTTTCTGTTATGATCACTATTTTTGGGGTTACTTGAATAACTGAATTAAATTATAGGAGATTAGGTGGTCAATCCCACTGTAGTTGCAGAGATGAAACTGGGTTTATGCATGAAGATTTGGATACTGACATTTATTATGCTCTAAATGTCATTCATTTGTTTATTTACTGCCCACATATGTGCAGAAAGGGGCCCTATTTTTTTGGAACTGTTCTAGGGCCCTACCCACCTTAATCTGGCATCACCTGGTACCTAGACATCTGGTGATGAGCCTCTCAATACTTAGCTAGGTTGGTCCTTGGATGGCAGGCATGCTGCCTACAACCAGGGATGCAAGAAAGCTTTGCCAGGCTGGCCAAATCTGTGAGTGGTTGCACTCCACTCACATAGTTTTCAGGAGTCCAGTTACTTTCATGGCAAAATGAGTGCAGAGATGATACATGGACACACAGAAAGAAGCACACACTTGCAAGTTTGGATAATGCTTCATACATCTCATGGATTGGACAGTAATCCACAAAAGCTCCTAAAGTTGGTTTGTTAGTCTTGAAGTTGCCACAGGAGTCTCTGTACATTTTTCTAGTAGTTCTGAAGCAAAGCAATAAGCTGTCTACCAGCTGTAAAAATCAGGTAAAAGATTATCACAGAATAAGCAAATACCATACACAAAAGAAGAGATATCTTATGAGATGAGTCACCACAAATGACTCAACCATTCACTTTTGAATAATTAACAAAAAGGTTTATTACTTTCTTCATCTTAGTATTTTCCTGATTTAGCCAAAAGATAATTAGGTTATATAAATACTACTACTGAATTATATAAATTCAGTAGTATAAATAAAGGTTATATAAATACTACTGAAATAGTATAAATAAAGGTTATATAAATACTACTGAAATAATTTATTAATATTTAATTGTAGTGATTCAGTTCACTTAAGGCTGTTATTAAATGCAGAAAAGCCACTGTAAATCCCTAATGAAATCTCCCAAATTTTGCAGGGAGAAAAGAGAGAAAACTCTCCAGTTGCAATTATGATTCCAAACCACTTGATGGCGCCTCAAGATTAATTTATCTATTGTATAAAGTGTAAAACTATGTAAATCCCCATTCTTGACCTCACAGTATTATCTAATAGGATTAAGATAAATATTGTACTAAATACACTTCAGATTTTGGAGGTTTTTTTCCTCTCTCAAATTTAAGCTTATGAACTGGTTTTGACCAGCCTTTAGACTTAGAGTGAACTTAATATTGCAAACATTTTTGTCTGTCTGCACGACTGTTTAAAGTATTTCTCCTCCTCACTTCAGAGCAGCTTACACACAATTAATTTGACAATTCCCTGCCATCAATATTACTTGCATAAAATAGCAAAGACATGGACAAATTACAGATGAAAATTAAAGGAAGAAAGTTGAAAAGCAGTTACAGCTGAATTTTAAGAAGACAAAAGCAATGACCACAGGTTATTTACTTTACAGTGGCTAACATACACATTTGAGTAGTTAAAAAATTCCTATACATTGGCTCAGTCATGAATCAAAATGGAGACTGTAGTCAGAAAATCAGAAGATGATTAAGACTTCAAAGGGCGGACATGAAGGCACTGGTAAGATCCTCAGGTGTAGTGATATATCATTAAATATCTGTTAGAATTATCCAGGCTGTAGTATTTCTGGTTCCTATATATGGTTGTGGAAGCTGGACAATGCAGCTGAGAGGAAGAAAATTAACTAATTTGAAATATGATTCTGGAGAAGAGTTCTACAAGTATTGTGGACTTCTAAAAAGAGAAATCAATGGGTCAAGCCTCTCAATAAAAGCCAAGATAACTAAAATGAAGCTGTCATACTTTGAACATATCATGAGATGACATGATTCATTGGAAAAGATGGTAATGGTTCATAAAGTGGAAGGCAGTGGGAAAAGAGGGAGACCACACTACAGGTAGATTGATACGACCAAGGAAGTCACAGCCCAGAACTTGCAAGACCTGAGCAGGGCAGCTGATGACCTCTCTTGCATAGGGTCACCATAAATTAAAGTCAACTTGATGATCAATAATAACAACAGGACCAATGGGGAGAAAAGTTTGGATTTTAGGACACTTGCTTATTTTGAAGCAATTCGCATGGAACTTATTGTGAAACAAAATTTAAGAATGGCAGGTTCTGTACTAAAAGTTTTACTTAATTAAAATCATAAGAAAAATAATCAACATCAACCTAGGAAGCGCCAAGTAAATTTCTTATTGCCAACTATTTCCAAATTATTTCCTTGTCAGCCTTTGAAGGAAAAATGAACAGTAATACGACAGTTTCAAGACAACTGTATTGAAATGATTACAGAATTAGCTTACATGGGCTATAGCCTACTTCATCATATATATATATATATGGACTATTATCCAGAATTTCATGCACATTCAGAAAGAGAGAAGGGTACAAATAGTTGAGAATGGGATTGTAGACTATGGACTGAGAGGAAAATTAATTGCAGAACTACTAACATGACATCAATTACATTATTAACACTGGCCACACACAAAACTGCTGCTAAATTTAATTTATGAATTAGTATGGCATCAATTGTTAAATGACAGCCCCTAAAATTGCTATTGTGGCATCTGATAATGAATTATGTGGTGAAATTATGGTGTTTCTTACTCCAAATGGAATGTTCATCAAACATTATATTGAGTATGCCTTTGGGAAATACATATAAGAGGTACTGTGTGTGGAGAGCATAACTCATAGCACATTTAGGAATGTATAATTGTGAGTTAAAAGTACATATTATGGTGATATCTCCATTAATCCAACCAAAGGAAGCAAGATTAATCATATCAGCTTTTGAAGCCCACTGACTTTTTGCTCAAAAGTGGTAAAAATAATGCAAGAAGAAATAGAAGAAAAGTGTTGATGACTCATAGGACTGCATCTTTGTTGAGGTGGTACAGTGGGAGCATCTGGCCATGAGGTGACTGTGAATAAAAGAAAAGCAATATTTTCTTTCTTCATTTGCACTCTATTTACAATGAATTGATTCAGTGGAAAAAGAAATACAAAAGTGGAGCGATCATTATCTTAACTACAGATATTAGCAAACAGCAGTTGGGTGGTAACTCAAGCATTCTTATACTGATCAGCTGATTGACACATGTAATGTGATTGAAATCCTATGTCTCCATTTCAAGCTGCAGGAGATAGAATTAGCTCTCAATTAATTTTTGTTCAAGTTTTCCACTGTAGAATCTGTCTCTGATGTTTTCTTTTCTGAGAACAACTGTGCTGAACATTGGTAATATAATATCCTTTTTCATGTATACCTGCTGACTGAACCAATACTCCATCTCTGTGATGAAGTGGGTTGTATTTTACAAAAGCTTAAGGCAATTAAAATGCAATAGTCTTTAAAATGTCACAGACTATTATTTTCTTTACCATTATTAATATATATCATCATTGTCATAATTTACCATAAGATAGTGTCATCTATGTATGTGACACCTTTAAAAAAGACATGTTTGACTGACTTTAAACATTTCTTTGCTGCCTTTCCCATGCTGAAGATGTCTTACAAAACTGTAAAAACATACTAAAATGTGATATAAAGAAAAACACAAAATACACAATACCATCCAGCAGTGATTGGTAGGCATCACAACTAAACACTAAATGAAAAAGAAAAACCAATAAAGTGGAGGGATTATGTACCTTGGAGGTGGGTTGTGATTATTCCATAATCTGACATTCTACTGTTATTTTAGGAGGCTCTTCTCTAGTATCCTTGGATCTCAGAGGTTATGCAGTTTCCAGTTGTGGCATATCAATTCTGGGGTGCTGTCATCCTACCAGCTTATTTGGTATCCATTCTTATATCACTCCTGTGTCAGGAAGAGGCATTTAAAATAATAAATTCCCAACTTACTACTGTTATTTTAATGTTCTTTTTTTGTTTTTACTGTTCAGCTATTTGTATTGTTTCATATGTGATGTGCTTGTGGTAAAGTCTTCTATATAATTGTTAGTCATCCTTGAAGCAGCAATACTGGAGGATGGGCTTTTTATATATAATAAATGAACTGATGTATAGGTCCTGTTTCTGCCCACAACAGTTTTAACTAGAGAAATGAGCCAAAGCTTGATTAGACTACCTAGGTTATCATATAGAAGCCAACAGAGGGAGAGTTGTCTCCAAGGTACTCAGCTCATGAAAGTCTTGAATGGTTATCACTAGCAGCTTGAATTGAGTCCACAAGCAACTGGCAGCAAACTCTACTGATATAATACATGCTGTATACATTCAGGTTGTGCAATATCCCTATCCCCTATTAAAGGAGGTGTTCAGTTTCATGCAGTAAAAAAAGGATTGAGGAACTTATTTTTTTCCATATGTTATTGCATTGCAACTCCGTCCTTCACCACTGACTGGACTAGTCAGGGTGGTGGTCCAGATGGAGTACTATTAATTGCTGAGCCCTGCGTGCGTACATGTATTTTCAAGTCGCCTGTTGACTTATGGTAACCTTATGAATTTCATAACGATTTCTTGGGCAAGGAATACTCAGAGGTGGTTTTGCCGGTTTCTTCCTCTGAAAGGTAGCCTACAGCACCTGACATTCCTTGGCAGTCTCCGATCCACATATAATCAGGGCTGACCATGCTTCACTTCCAAGATCAGACAGGATCTGGTGCCTTTAGGGTATTTAGACCTACTGCTGAGCCCTACAAGAGAGAAAATTAAGTTTATGTGTAGAGGGAAGCAACAAGGATATTCATGCAGAAAATAATCCAAAGAAATCCAAACACAGGGGACCTACCCTACTATACTCTCTGACATGTATACAAACAGCAACCATTATCACTACTATTATCCCAGTTGGGAGAAAGGTGAGATATAAATTAAATAAATAAAAATAAAATCATCCTCTTGTGGTAAATGGTTGCTCATAGCGAGCATATGAATCTTGGCGATTGTTAGTATGAGAGTTTTTTGGTTGTTGTTGTGATTTTAAAATTTGAGTAAAAACAAAAAAGTGTATTTTCTGCCAATGGTTATGCAGTCCCAATTTCAAAACGTTCTGACTTGCATACATGGCCAACAACCATAAAATAGAGCTTCTTTTTCAATCTCCATGGTACAAGAAACCCTGGAGAGAAACGGTTGCCATGGTAGGCAGGATATCAGAAACCGGAAACACTAGTTTTTTACGGACTACATTTCCCAGAATGCTCCGTAAGAGGCGGGGCAAGAATGAGTTGATCGCTGCTGTTAGAAGACATTAACAGAAGGCAAGCCTGGCTGTGGGCAAAGGTTAGTGGAGTCTGTCGCTTCGAGGTAGGAAAGAGGGAGTGTGTTGTGCTGCTGGTGTGATCTGTGTGGGTTGGGAGGTGAAGTGGAGGCTCAGCTGTTCTTCGGAGCCACTGGCTTCTTGGCCTGCTTGGGGCTGGCATTTTACTCTAGGAAGTTGGAGGAAAGAATATTTACTGTTGTTTGTCCTTGCAGCTGTCGTGTTCTGGCTGAGATTGAGGGAGTGTGCTGGATATGGATTAGGGTCTCTCCCTCGCCCACCCTCCCCCCACCTCTAGAAGAGAGGGTGATAACGAGTGAATAGTAACCATGGGGGGGTTGTGTTCTGGAAACAGGGACTGACAGGCTGGACTGTTGGCTTTGCAGTACCCAAACAAGATAAATAAAATTGCTGGGAAGTAGTTTTGAACTGCCAGTTTAGTGAGAATAGAAGAGTGAATCTTGTTTGTGGGAGGAAAACTTCCTGCTCTCAATGGAGTATAAATGATGATAATATAATTTAGATGGTGTGTTAATTGGCACTGTGGAAAAACCGGACTCGAGAACTGTGGTTTGTTTTGTTTGATTGTATCAAGAGCTTAGAGAGATAAAGTCCTGGAAGGCAAATATTTTGGTGGACTGAAAAAGTGAAAGGTAACAGTAAATACCCTACAGGCACCAGATCCTATCTGATCTCTGAAGCTAAGCAGGGTCAACCTTAGTTAGTACTTGGATGGGAGACTACCTGTGAACACCAGGTGCTGTGTAGGCTATATTTCAGAGGAAGGAACTGGCAAAACCATCACTGAGTATTCCTTGCCAAGAAAACGCTATGAAATTCTTGGGGTTGCCATAAGTCAACAGGTGACTTGAGAGTACACACATACAATAGTTTATGTACAAGCTTTTTCAGGGCATATCAGCTGTTAACTTCACAATGTTTTTAAGATTACTTTTTTTGTATTCAACAACTGGGTGGCCGAAGAAAGGTTAAAAAGTTGAAAAGTTAAAAAGTCTCTGCCCATCCAAATCTCTTCCATCTGTTGTTGTTGTTCTGACCTATGACAGACCTGTGAATCCAGTGTAGTGGCTGTGACCTTATTATCACACATTAAGGCTGCAATACTGTACCTATATATGTGGGGATAAGACCTATTGAAATTGACAGATCTTTCTTTTGAATTAATATACGCTATATACCCAATAAATCTACCATCCTCTAAGTAAGTTTTATTGAGAGTGGAGTTTTCCTTCCAAGCTACATGTGTAACATTGCACTGCACCATTTCAGTGTTTAGTGCACTTTTATATATATATATATATATATATATATATATATAGGGATAGGAACCTAAAGAACAGAGAAATAAAATAGTATTTTTTTTCTTTGAATCCTTGGACATATACATCTCTGTTCCTGGTTTCTTATTATGATTAATCCTAAACCCCCAAAGTAACTGAAATACAAGAAGTAATTGAAATAATCTCGTGTTCTTTTCTGTATCTCCACCTTTCTTGTTGTTTCCTTTGTGTCTTTTTTCTATTGTAAGCTGCTTGGGGCAAGGATCTGGCTCTGTTCTGTGTCAAGTGCCATGTATGTGGCTGATGCTTGGTAAAGCAACACTAATCAATAGACAAGATAGAACCATGGTGCAGAGAAGTTAGGGTCCTTTTTGAGTTTGCAACACAATCTAATCACACCTCTTCGAAGTCCTTCAGTTTAATCCAGTTTGTTTACCCAGAGGTGTGACTATAGGACTCCAGCCACAGGTAGCAGCCCTGGCGACCATTTGCACAGTAGTCGGCTGAACATTTGTGGGGTCCTGCAAATTCCCCAGTAGGAACAAATGTCATGAGATCCAAACCAGTGTTTCAGTGAGTGCAAAACAGGGGCCATTTCCACACTACACTCTTATAGTGCTATTATTCCACTTTTCAACATCCTATGGAATCCTGGGGTTTGCAATTGCAAACCTCAGGCTTCCATAGGATGTTGAAAGTGGAATAATAGCACTATAAGAGTGTAGTGTGGAAATGTCCGGGGATTCAGTGAAGGCAGTTGCAAACCCCTGGATTCCATAGGATGTTGAAAGTGGAATAATACTATGAGAGTGTAGTGTGACAGCGGCCAGGGATTCTGGAAGCGGCCAGGCAGTCAGTGAAGGCACAACCAGGGCAATAAAGGCCATTTCCGCACTAGCCTGTTATAGCGCGATGATTCCATCAACATCCTCTGGAATCCTGGGGTTTGCAGTTTCGGGAGGGAGGGGCCTCTCCCGAAACTGCAAACCCCAGGATTCCAGAGGATGTTGAAAGTGGAATCATCGCGCTATAACAGGCTAGTGCGGAAATGGCCATATTCTTGGAGAGCGGTCTGGGATCGGAGAGAGTGAAATGTTTTGCTGTGAGGGGCGCAACGAGGCCAAACTGAATAACAAGACCGTTTCCTCCAGAACCCCTTACGACCATTTACTTGAGAGGCAACTGACGGGAAGTTGGAGCGATTGAGGAACGAGCGGAGTTTCCGTTGAACGGAGTACTCTGAGGTGAGGAGAGGTGAAAAGCAGTTTCCGCGGCTGGGACGGCTCAGGATGGCTTCTCTCTGTTTCTTTTCTTTTTTCCTCCTGGTTAAAGGGGGCGGAGACGGCCGAGGCCTTCATGTTTCCCTCCCTCCTTCGCCAGAGCGACTTCAATATGTCTCGGGTTCACTTGGCTGCAGGGTCGTCCCCGAGGAAGGAAGAAGCCGGTGCTGCTGCTGCTACGGCGACGACGCGGTTCCAGGCGACATAATTTGGGCCCAGGAGTCGGAGGGGGCGGCGGAGGCGGCAGCGGGAGGACATGGCGGAGACCGAGGCCGGCGACGGCGCCTCCTCCGTGCACGAGACTCGCTTTGAGGCGGCCGTGAAGGTGATCCAGAGTCTGCCCAAAAATGGTGAGGAGGGGGGGGGATTGAGTGGGTGGGAGGCACAGCGCCAGGACTCCTCACTTGAACAATAGGTGCCTCTTCCTGCAGGAGAGGGACATTTCGCTCCTCTGAACGCTTTTCTGAGGGGAGAGAAAATAGTTGCTTGAACTGGGTCAGGGAGGTACTTAAAAGAGGGGGGAAGAAGGCAATGCCCCCTCCAGTAAGGGTTCTGCCCCTGCTAAGTGAAATTTTCCCTCACTCCCCAAATTTCAAGCATTGGAGAGGGAGACACTGACCATTTCCACACTAGACTATTATAGTGCTGTTATTCCACTTTCATCATCCTATGGAATCCTAGGGTGTGCCCCTCCCTAAACTTCAAATCCCAGGTTTCCATAGGATGTTGAAAGTGGAATAATAGCACTATAACAGTCTAGTGTGAGAATGGCCACTGATACTGGTGAATACCTAGAACTCTAATCTTTGCTGTGTTTTCTTTCCCCTGTTAACTTTGCTTGTCTCTCTTCTTTTGATACCTAAACTGTATTTCTAAATGCTTAAAAGAAATGCTGAAAATGTGGGGACTGAAGGACATATTCCTTGGGGGAAAGAATTTTTTATTGAAGAGGCAATGCCCCCGTTTTGGCCCTCTCCAGAAGCGAACGGCTCCCTGGTTTTCCCAATATTCACTCTACCTTGTACCTTGCAGCAGCTGAGAAAGGTCTATCTGCCCCCAATTCTTGGAATTACAATATGGATGGATGATATTTTCCTGAGAATTTGTCTTCTCCTAACTAGTTGTCAAGGGTTTCTGAAAAATGAATTAAACTGCTTGCTTCTTTCATTAGGTCTTTATTGAGGTTTAAAACAGTAAGAGGCTTGTATCTTGTAAAAGATTAATACACTTATTCCAGCATATGCTTTTAGAGAGTCCACTTTCTTGGGATGTATGATCTGTAATCCTAAGCACTGCATGAAACAATGTCCTAAAATTGTCCTAATTTTGTGTACTCTACTAAGTATGAAGGCAGTGCAGAAATCTCCTCTTCAGTTAGAGCCCTCAGTATTGGGATGATCATAAAAGTAGGAGATAAAAGTAGCTGGACTAGAATGTCTCAGTAGCAGATACTCCAAACAGGAGAAAAACATTTTGCATTAAAGTGCCAGAGCAGATTTTCTTGTAATAAAACAGATGATCATATGGCTCTCAGTTTGTGTGGCTGTAATATGGCTTCAACAAAGGATATATATGAGACATACATCGCAGAAACAGTGCCCTTGTCCATTCTCTTGTAAAGCTAGTGTGTGCAGTCATGGTTTTTTCCTGTTCTTCTGGACACATTGTATTCACTCAGAGGAAGACCTACCAAACAGTGGCCTAAATCCTATGGCTATTCCTAGCTGGAATAAACATAATGAATCAGTTTGCAATTCAGGAGTTGATTCATTGAGTCTACTTTAGCTGACTCTTTTAACAATTGGATTTAAGCCAATGATGATGTCACTATCTGAAAGTTAAAGGTGAATGTGTGTTTTTGTGTGTTTGTACAAAGATACAATGGTCACTAGAATCTTTCGGCTCATAAAATGAAAGTAAACAGAGACAGGAGATATAATTGGGATTTGGCTTGATCTTGACAATGGAAAATCTTAACTGTAGTTAATTGCAATGTGCATTGTCAGTTCTCAGTATGCATGTACTTCAGGATACAAGACTTCATATTGTGCAGTTAAAATTCTGAATTCAAATAAATACTGTATTTAGAAGCTATTGTCCTAAAAGTTACAGCAATTTTTTATTCTGAAAACCTTTTTACAGGGTCATTCCAGCCATCAAATGAAATGATGCTCAAGTTCTATAGTTTTTATAAGCAAGCAACTCAAGGACCTTGTAATAGTCCAAGACCTGGATTTTGGGATCCCATTGGAAGATACAAATGGTAAATGTGATACATAAGAGCAAAATGTATTTTAAGCTGTTGTTTGTAGACATGCCATGCTCAGGATGGGTGAAGACTGACTATAGTGTTTTTTGTTTCTTCTTTCATGAAGGAAAGTCAAAGTTCAGTTCCAGAACATATACATTGCTTAAAGAAAGTCCCAAGTTTAATCCTTGGCAAGACTAGGAAAAGACTTTAAAATGCTGGAGAGCTATTTCCAGTTGTTGTAGAGACTACTGTCAGTGTAGACTATACTGGATTGGATGGACCAGTGGTCTGAGTCAGTGTTAGGCAGTTTCCTATATTCCTACAATCTTTGCAATTGGATCTTAACAGTAAATAAGTAGTATGGCTATTAGTATGAAATAATATAAATGAGTGTCCTTTGATATAAATGTCTAATTAAAGGTTTACCTGGCCTTTCTTTTTCTTTTCTTTTTTTAAATGGAGACCTGTTGTTGTCTAAGTGATTCAGGCACCAAGTAAACTGCCTTTATCACCTGGAGCACAGACATGTGCATCCTGTCTTGTGTCTTCCCATGCCTGTCAAACCATGATTGCTTATATTCTGTTTACTGTCTTGCCTGTTTGTACTTAAAATGTACCTAGTGCACACCAATGAAATTATTGGAATCAGAGTCTTAAAATCATGACAAGGTGAAAGTAGAGATCAAGGATTTTCACTGGAAAAATAAGGCTGGATTCAGTGCGTAACAGAACAACAGTAAGGGTGAACAAAAAATAAAAGTAGAAATTTGAGGATGTTTGTGGTATTCATTGTAGGGATGCATGGAGTGCTTTAGGGGATATGCCGAAAGAAGACGCTATGATTGCCTACGTTGAAGAAATGAAGAAGGTAAGAGTCGCTGAGTACTAAAATGAAACAAATGTCCCAGTTGAGAACTTTCAGGAGACTGCTGTCATGAAAAAATGGCCATTGTTTGTGAAATGCTTTAGGAAGGTTTATGGTACTAAGCAGGCTGTGGTGAATTGCTGGAGCTGGAAGTACTTCACAGCAAAGTAAGGATGTGGAGAGGCAGGCGGCACTGTATTGTGTTTGTTTTTTAAACATAGGTTGGAAGAACTTTGTCTTTACAGAGTACTTAAGAAATGCAATACCAGAGTACTTAAATGTCTTGAAACTGGAAACAGAGTAAAGCTAAACCTTGAGTAACTATGTAGAACTTCCAGTCTGATTTCCGTTTTTGTATGTGTGAGCTGAAAGGCTATGTAATTCTTTGAGGGTAGATTTCAGTGCTTCATACTAAACAGGTTTTTGACACCTATTTAACCCATGAACTGCTAGCTGATCTAACGTACATCAGAGCATTGGTTTATCTGCTCTTTTAATCAGTGGGGAACTGTTACGGGGTCAACTCTTGTCACTTTTGAAGTTCTTAAGTCAATAATTTTGTAGTTGACTCAACATTAAGGTGTTCCTATTTTTTCTAGATTGAACTTCTCTACAGCATCTTCAAGGAAATGTTGGAGACTGTCATATCAACAAAGTGTATAGGCAGACTATATAGAGTGTGACTGGTTTTCATTCTTAAATGACAAATTTATATTAATCTGTTCTAAAATATGAGTTTTGTTTACACTTTTGAGCATAGCAGGTGTGATAAAGCTAATTCATATCATCTTAAGCAATTCATGGAGTATCTGCAATAGCACTCCATTCTAGAATGCTTTAAGTGGTGATTGTAAATTCTGGCCAAGATCCAAAATGTTGTCAAAGTAGTGCTTTAGATGCTTGATACTAATTCAGCTTAGCAAACTATTTTGAAACAGAAATTTCATAATTTGTTGGTGATATGTTTCTCAGACAGAAGCAGTTCTCCTTAATTAATGCAAACCTTTTCATGCACTCAACCAACTTTTGGGATGCTAGCCATTATTATCTGATTATAAGTGTTGAGGATAATGGTTTCGTCAGGTTCTTTGTTCTGCAGACATGAGAATAACAAGAGCTGGATAAGCAAAATCTTCTACAGAAGCAGAACTGTTGAGTTTAACTTGAAGAATATATATGTATTTTATTCATGATTTTTCTAAGACATAGCTTCAGTTTGTTCTGAGTTGCTCAATAGCTCAAAAGTGAAAAGGTGAAGATAACTTGAGAGACCTGTTGCATAAGTCTGATTAATTTCAGTGAAACTCTGTGAAAATAGGGTCCAGGTAGGAAGTAGATATGTTCTTGGGCATTTCTTCTGGAACAAAAAATTTGATACCAGAGGCAGAAATAACATGAAAAGAATGAGGTTCCTACCACAAAAAAAGTTCAACATGCTTCAGCAAACTTTTCATTGAGAACTGATACTATCCACATGTGAAATGAAACAAGCAGGCTGGGTGAGGCTTGCCTAAATAGACAAGAATGTTTTGAACATTCCAGGGATGATGTGAAGGTTTCTTCAAAAATGCATCCAGGGATGACTTTTTCTTTCACTAGCCTCTACTTTTCCTTATGATTTTGGTAGCCCAACTTAGAGATTTTTGGGTTGTTTTTTTTTTTTTTAACATGCTGGGTGGAATCGGTGAAGCAATCTTATCTGGCCTCCCCTTTTCTCTCTCTTTTGCTCTTCATGCATTCTCAGTAAGTGATTCTGGCAGCTACTGCTGTTTACCTTGCCTATTGTAGGCTAGCACACATAGCTACAGTTGGATTGGCTAGAGCAGAATTCCCTTCTTTCCCAGCTCAAGTTTTCTTTTACGGTTACTGCAGCCACACTGCAAATTAGCACTAAATATTTGTGCTTCTCTACATATCTTTCACCATCCCTCAATGCTGATTTAAAAAAAACAACAACAACTCTCCAGCTAGGCAGAAGGCAAAGGAGAAAAGGGATCTGGATGGGTTTAAAAATACTTTGTAAAAAAAGGAGCTTCTTTGTCAAATGCTTTGTTAATTGAGGTATGCTTATATATGTAACTTTGAGATCTGAACTGGTATTGTCTCGAAGTACAAAATATGAAGATAAAAAAATATCAACTGTGGTGTTCTTTTGCTATGGCTTATGTATTACTGTATCTCCTTACCTGCTCTATACTGTGTACTTACTTAAGGATAGTCAGTAGTGCTGTTCTGGAATAGGTGGACTTGTGTGTTGTGATTTGTAATAGAAAGTATTATTATCATCCTTTATCTATATAGCACCATCCAGGTACATGGTGCTTTACAAAATTAAAATACGACAGTTGACATAGATAAATGTATAATAAAGTGAAGACATAAAAAACAAAAAAAGTCAAGCGTTTATGCAGTTACAACCAGTGCAACATAATGTTACTATAATGCCAATAAAATACAATATCTAATTAACAATAAAAACTAGTCCAATATTCCAAGTATGGTCTATTCTTTTTGAGCTGGAATTTAAAAATAATATCATATTTAAATAGTAAATGTATTTTAAATATTGCAAGTAGGTTACATTAGTTGCAGTTAGTTGATGAAGGTATTACTTGTTGTGCTAACTTAATCCAATAATTCTTGAATAGAAGATCAATATAGTAAATCTGTTGGGTGTTATCCAAAATATTGCTGCCACATTATTATATCTTGCCTAATGTTTTCTTTCTTTAAAACAACTTTCTTGGCATAAATTTAACTTAAGTGAGACGAATGTCTGACAATACTGCCTCTGGTTTTAAAGCACAGTAGATAACAGAATAAATGTTGACAAATTAGAGTATCCAAGAGCTTGTGCATATATTTAGCTTCTCTGTATTCTATGACTTGTCTGTCTGATAAATCTACTCTTTCTGTGGAGGAGATATGAATAGATGAATAGTATGATAGGAAAGGGCCCTAAGATTTTTCTTGATCACTCCTGTGACACTTAATGGGAAGGGTAGCATGCAACTCTAGGAAATGTACTTTTGCTCATACTTTGTCCATATTTGGAAGCAGGTACTTCTAAAGTTTAGTGTGACTTCTGTTAAAATATGTAAGGCCAGATCTAAATAGCATAATTGTATTTTATCAGACACTTGTAATCTATCATCTTAAATATTTGTAATTTGTGATTTTTATGTTTGTGTCTACATTATATCTATACTCTGTGTTTTTCTGTAGCTGTCTTGAGCTCCTATGAGGAGGTATGGTGTATAGATTGGATGATAAATAATGAATGAATAAACAAACATTGGCTTATGCACTCAAGTTAATTTTACCACAGTCACTGGGATTTCCTTTTAGATAAGTGGAGTTTGGATAAGCCATTGCAGTAAGGAATCCTAGGAGAGACAACAAGAGTTGTATGGTAGTGGCACTCTCTCATTTTCCTTAAATAAAATTGATTAAAATCTTATGAAACTCTTATAAGAGCAAGGTGCTATCTGATTGGTATTCTGATCATTTGTTTATAACATATAAAGGGGCAGTCTTTTAACATGTAAAAAATCTGATTCTGAAATTATATCACACATCTGACCATGAAGGGAGGGATATAAAATCAAGATGGCCAATTATTTCAGGTTTGCCTCCACAAGGGACCTAGGAGACTGTACCCCTGCAAAAATTAAAACAAAACAACAAAAATCTCAACAGGGTCCTTATGGCACCCAAGGGGGCCCTGGCACAGTTGAAGGGGGTCATAGACTGAAAACTGAGAAGCAGAGTCCAGGGTTATCGGGGCTCTGGTATCTGAACTCATGAAATATCCAAGCAGCAACCTTTGTTGGAGTCAATAATTTCCCTCCTGTTTATAATATCTTTCCATATACTCTGGTTTCTCTTTAGATCGTATAAATTTTTCACCTTTTACTGTTTATAATCTCTTTGCAACACACTGTTTGACAGTTTCTTTGACTGTCATTGTCTAATTTGGAATCTGATATCATGAAACTTCCAAAAAAGTCCCAAGCTCAAGGATCACATTAGGCCTCATAGATATTTAATTTCATGCAGTCTTTTTAAAAATGTTGTCCAGTATGTCAGGATGTTGCAGATTTTCTTGGTGTTCAGTAATAAATGGATTCCTGTATGTCTGTTCATGTTATTCGTGACAGGGAGGCTGTGCAACGTGAGAGGAGCTCCTAAGAGAGCTGTGATGAACGAATAGTTGAGAATGGCTGCTCTAGGGGCATCTTCTCTTTGTTTTGGCCATTCTGGCTCACTTTAGGCTAAGAGTAACCTTTTTCCAGGAGGATATACTCCAGAATGAGCTGTCAGGTCACTTCCTGTTTGAAAAAAAAGACCTTTCCCAGGGTTCAAATGGCCTAGGGGACAAAAAATGCCAAAATTACCTCCCACAACCTGTAGGGGGTATTTGGGGCAAAAAATGTTTTCAAAAAGAATCCAGTTAAAATATTGGCCCCTGCCAGCCACAAAACCAGTCCCAGCTGTTTATGTGCCCACAATCTGGACTTCTCTCACAACTGAATTAGATGTTCGACTTGGGAACATTTTGTTCTGTTTGTAGACAATTATGTAAAGGATTTTTTTTTCTTCTGATACCATGTCCATGTGAAAGTATTCCAGTAGCTATCAAATCTGCTGTTACCTGATGTGCTATTCATAAATATTTTGTGTCCCTACAGATTCTTGAAACTATGCCAATGACAGACAAGGTTGAAGAGCTACTTCATGTATTAGGCCCATTCTATGAAATTGTAGAGGATAAAAAGAAGAGAGTATCTGGCACATTAGCAGGTTGGGATATAAAACTCTTACTTATACTGTTTTATTTTATATGCAGGTTGCATTAAACTGCACTAATTTTAGAAGTAAGATGATGTATTACTTGTCAGGACAGCAGTCTTGTGCACTCCTACCTGAGAGTAAGGCACATCCAATTCATTGGGGTCTCTAAGTAGACATGTATAAGTCTGAAGTATCAATATCTAAAAGGCAGGAGTGGGAAAACTCTTGAGCAAATCCACCTCTTTCCATTGTTGTGGCATGTTATAATTTTCATGCAGATGTATTACAGCACTAACTTGCTACACTTATTTTATTTGTACTAAGACATACCCATAAGTTATTTATATGGATGTGTTGTCTTTTTAGAGAAAAAAATGGATATATATATATATATATATATGAATGAGAATTATAATAAACTTTAAAACATGCCTGCTACTTATTAATAGATAAGAACAGCTATTTAAATTCCAGATGAAGAAAGAAGGCCCATAAAAGAGAGGTCTGGGTACCGTATAAGTAAACATATCCTTCCATAGAAAATGTGTGTTTGGATTGTTGGATTTTACTTCTTCTCTCTATTTTTAGTTTTCCTTTTTTGCCATGAGGTTGGTTTAGACTTACAGTACCACTGTGAATGGGAGACCCCCACAAACTCTGTTCATCAGTTGCACTGCTTATGTCTTGCATGCTCAGTGCCATGGCTTCCTTCATTGAATCAGTCCATTTGTAATGTGGTTCCTCTTTTCCTACTATCTTCCACTTTACTGAGCATTATTGTCTTTTTTAATGAGCCATGTCACCTCATGATATGCCCAAATTGTGATAGTCTGATTTTAGTCATTTTGGCTTCTGAGGAGAGTTCAGGGTTGATTGCTGTAGGACCAGTTTATCTTCATTTTAATGCCTTGAATATTCACTATGGATTACGCAGAAGATGGGCATTTTTTCACTAGTTCATCAATGTTATGGAAGGTGTGTCCCTTCAGATGTTGAACTACAGTTTCTATAACCCTTCAGCATGCTGACTGGATCTAATGGAAATTTGAATCCAGCAGCATCTGGAGGAGTATGGGTTTCCCAATCCTGACAAATGTTTAAATTAAAACAGTATCCATTAAATTTGTACTTCAGGTTTTCACAAAATAAGAAAACCTGGAACAGTGAGATCTAGTTGTTCCATAGTCCCATTTTGAGAGAGGAACTGGATATAAATTTAATAAATAATCTGTTCAAATGTTGCAGCATGATTTTAGTTATAATCTAAATTGTAACCTGCAGTTTCCCCCTTAGCTGGAAGTAATCAGAGGAAGAAACTGGCAAAACCATCTCTGAGTATTCCTTGCTAAGAAAACCCTAAGAAATCCATGGAATCATCATAAGTTGATGGGCGACTTAAAGGCACAAATACACAGTCTTTAAAGGAAGGAATGAGTTGAATAAAGCTGTGAAACAAAATACTTTTGAAATCTGTTTTAAAGTTCTTTCTAAAAAAGCAGCTGTGAAGAATTCAAATTACAGATTAGCAAATGAGCTTTGAATGCTTTATGATCTCAAATGACTGTGAAGGGTGGATATGTTTATTTTACCAGGAAGCTAATTAGGTCATTATGTCTCATCTTTTGAAAAATGGGGAAGAGATTACATGTTTTGGTAGTTCTTTGAAAGTTCAATACTTTTAAGTACTCAAAAAAGCTAAAATACTGTAGTATGTGTTAAAGTTTAGTACTTATGATCTGCATACTAGTTGGAGAGACATTCAAAATAGTAACATTAGGCTCAGATCTACGTCATTGATTAGGCTACTCTCACAAGGCACAGTCTACAAACACTGATTAAAAAGGCTCATTCTAGATAACCAAACCTCAATGTCTTAGGTTAAAGTACTACTTTAAAGAGAAAAAAAAACATGCAGAACATGTAAATATTACCTTGCTCTGTTTATGGTTAGAGTAAACTTGTCATAGGTTCTCAACCGTCTTCCTTAGCTGAGTTGAAACATTAATGCATTAATTTTGTGCATAGACTGTGTCAAATGTGGAATGGGTGTTAATGAACATGTGTTTAGCTGAAACTTTTTCTTATGTAATGGATAAAATTGATGTGTCACTGTTTGAACAAATTAATGATAAAATTTGGAATCTCAGGAGATTATTGAATCTGTTGTTTACAAACAGCTCTTTTTAAAAGCACATCAGTCTTTAAAAATTGTTTAGAAAGATTTTTTGTTGATGCACTTCAATTATTACCCAGCAGTGTCTTCTTATTGTAAATCTAATAGTGTTATTTTTAAATCCATAAAACTGAGTATCACTCAGTGAAATTTGTGTAAAGTATTCAAACCAGAAAGATTAATGAACTGAGTCCAACATAAGTCCTAACTAAAGTGGACCCATTGAAATGAATCACACCTGCCCTGTCGCATTGTTTTCAACTGGTCAGGTAGGAGTAATACTCAGTTTAGCCCTATATATTTGTGTAAGAGGGAAGATGGCGAGTTTTTATATTTCCTGCTGGAACCATGCAGTGCATTATAAAACAAGATAGTAAATCATTTACAGTGCAGTTCTGGATGTGTTTGCTTAGAAGTTTACTCACTGGCTTCTGAGTAAACATATGTAGAACCATGCTGTGACTCGTCTTAATTTTCTGCTGTTCTTTGATTTAACTTCAAACCTGTGTTCTGAATGTACTGATTTTGAGACATTTTCCATTCTTCAGTAGGGAATAGAAAATCACATATTGTTCAAGTTACAGGATTTTTACTGGGTCATCCCCTTTTTAAGGAGATTTGTAGAAACATTCTAAACTGAAACCCAACATGACAGTGTCATGTTTGCTGTTGTTGTGTGCCTTCAAGTTGTTTCTGACTTATGGTGACGCTAAAGTGAACCTATCACAGGGTTTTCTTAGCAAGATCTGTTCAGAGGCCTTGGCCTTCCTCTGAGGCTCAGAGAATGTGAGTTGCTAAAGGTCACCCAATGGGTTTCTGTGCCTGAGCAGGGATTTGAATCCTGATCTCCAGAGTCCTAGTCTAAATCTCAAACCACTATACCATGCTGGCTCATTCTAGAAACACATATATCCTAATTGGTTTTTAATATCAAACCAGATCTTCACTCAGAATGAGAGAAGAAGCCTAAAAACAGACAGACAGAAAAAAGAAGTGATAACCACTAGCATGTCTCTCAAGGGAAGGGCATAGGAAGTCTTTCGTGAAGCTTTATCTGCAATGGAAATAACTAGTTCTGTTCGCACTGATCCTTTTAAAGAAGCAAATCTGTCTGTCTTATAGGTGGGTTTGTGCTGCTGGTATATCATTTAATTCTTCTGCATTAGGACAAAAATACTTTATCCTGGGATAATGTTTGCTGATTTTTTTAAATCATTAATAGAATAATTCCTTAGTGTGTAAATTGTGGGATATTTTCTGATCCTAATTAAAGTTCCAATATATTGTGAGGTATAAGGGACTATTTGTGTTAAGCATTCACATTTCATGTGAACACCAGTGCCAGAAAATTTCACCAAGTGGGGCCAATCTATTGACAATGAGAGCATGTCCCTTTTGCTTTGCTGCCTCCTGATTTACCAGAGAACAGCTTGAGATTTTTGAAGGGTCTCATAGTATAGTATAGTATAGTATAGTATAGACTGGAACCAAAAAGGTACCCTGCTGGTAAAAAGTAGTACATTTGTTTGAATAATTTTTAGTCCCAGCTTTCTTTCAGTGTAAAAAACTGTTTATGGCAGATTTGGGGGTATTGTTTACAACTGTGCAAGTGGCAATATTCTAGAATATTTATGAGGTATCTAGTTCTGTGTGGATTTTATAACAAAATGTGACTCTGTGGGACAAAAACGGTCTTGCCCCAGCATACATGGGTTAAGAAGCAAAAGTAGCACCAAAATATCCCAAGCACCAAGAAGCAAAAATAGCACCAAGGAATTTCAGAGCATTCCTTGAAGGCACATTGCAGTCAGTCCTGCTCTAGGAACCGCCTTAACAGTGGGAGAACTAAGCACTACTCATTAGGTGCCAGGATGAAAAGGGTGCTGAGATTAGGTTGATCTTTTGATATTTACTGCTTTGACTAACCACATTGAGATAGGGAAAAACAAACAGCAAGAAGTGACATTTTTTTCCTCCAGAACTCCACTGGTAGTTTCGGTGCAGGCTACAAAGAATAAACTTACTGATAAAAATAAATTGAAACCAGTTGTTTTAAAATATGCTTTGTTTTCAGTTTCTTAAACCCTCAGAACAGGACAGTACATTGAGTATACTATCAACACAGTCTAGAAATGGGGGGCACCGATTTATGTTGCTGGTAGGATACCATATGGGGGGGGGTGTAGCTGGAGGAGAGGATTTTGGAGAAATGCCCTGGATGTAGAAATAATTCTCTGTCACAGATCCCTCTGCCCCCTTTGTATCTGGAAATAGATTCTTCTGGAACTCCATTCACTGTATATGTGAATATTCGTCTGCTAGTTTTGTCTCTTGTGTGATCCTAAAAGCTGTGCTTTTGTTATGCTATCCTGTTCACGTTGGAAAAATAACTAAAAAGCCAGAAAATAAAGCAACAGAGAAAAATGCGTTGGCATGGGCCTGTGAAAATCAGTTTTTATCATTGTCATAAGACAAATTCAGTAGGTGCCCATGACAGTTATATAACTATCTTTCTAAGAAATACTCAGCCATCTTCGTTGCAACAGTGGAAATTTTCCATTTCAGTGGAACTTTAACATTTGGGGAAGAGATCTATATTTTTGACCTTAGAAAAGAAGAGTTTTGGTTGTTCCAAAAATGGAACGTTTGTACACTATCTCACTCATGCTCATGAGAAAGATGCTTCTTTTAATTAGATTAGATTCTGTTACTATCAAAATACTTTTGAGATGCTTAAAAGTTTTCTTCCCTTAATAAAAACTGTACAATTCTTTTTACAGAGGTAACATTTTAATTAAAAGTTGACAGTCAACCTAAGAGGTAACAGAGGGAAATAAGTGTGTTGAAATGCAAAAGCCCCTTAATGCTGACTGCCAGAACTTAATCTAGTATAAAGCCTAGGCTTGTTTACTGTGTTAAGTTTTTAAAAAGGCTTTTAGCTAAAACAAGTTACTCCAGTTTGCTCACATACTACAGAGGTATGAAATGCTGCTTGCAGTTTTCAGTTTTACCCTACGAACTTTAACCTCTAAAATGTAAAGTATCTGTGGGTATGGAAAGAGATATGGGAAGAGAGTGAGAAGAGATTATGGAGTTTCCTTTTTATAGGTTCTTTCCCACAAAGCTTAATGTGAAGAACAGATCATATGCACATTTGAGAAAATTCTTTCTGCAAATACGAATCCACAGTTATCAATAGATGAGAAATACTATTTTCAAGTGCACAAAAATATTCAAAGGAATGGCTTCAAGGCCACTGGAAGAAGTATGTTGACCAGTGCTTGTGTTTGCTGGTTTCAGATGACAAGATTGGATAACCTTTTGCTTGGAACTTGAAGGGAAAAAAAATCCAGTTCATGGGTCTTATTGGACAATTGAGCATATTTTGTGGGGAGCTAACCTGAGCAACTTGTTAGATTGCATTCCAGTGCAAAAGGAACTAAGGCTTTTTGAAAATGTTCCTAAAATGATAGTTTTCTTTGCATGCACTGCATGCAGTGAAGGGACAGAAGAAAACATTAACTCTTACTACTGACTTTTAGTGGCTTAAATACCCTAAAGGCACCTTGGAAGCTAAGCAGGGTCAGCCCTGGTTGCTACTTGTATGGGAGACCACTAGTGAATACAAGGTGCTGTATGTAGGCTATATTTCAGAGGAAAGAACTGGCAAAACTACCTCTGTGTTTTCCTTGCCTAAGAAAACCTTATGAAAAATTCATAAAGTTGGTATATGTAGACAGATAGCTTAAAGGCACAGACAGATGGATTATTAGTGCTACATGCCAGATCTTCATATCAGATATATCAATCAGATCTTGAGTCCTAGCTGAATATCCTTATTAATCAATTAGATTTTTACAAGCTTTTCTTCAAAATATGGATACTGTTATAACAAATTAAACTTGTCAATATATTAGTTGTTTTTTGTCCCTTGAAGTTATTTCCAGATTAAGGTGACCCTAAGGCAAATGTGTCCTGGAGTCTTCTTGGCAAGATTCAGTCTAAAGAATGTTGCTGTAGCTTTCCTTTATGATTGAGTGTGACTTGTCCAAGGTTCCCTAATTGGGTTTCTATGACGGAGCAAAAGTTTGAATTCAGAGTCTTAGCATTCAAGCCACTGAACCATGCTGCCTTTTTATCACTACATTTAGACTGATCCAAAATGCCATAATATTCATTAATGAACCTGAGGAGACTTTGGACTTGTTATTCTCAATCAGCAGTCTTTATCTTGCCCCACCATGTCAGTTGGCAGCTGCTTTTGAGATTACATGGCTAGATATGATATCAGTTTGACTGTCGTGAAAAGAGTCATTCTAAAAAAAGGTTTGACAGGATCCTAAGCTAAATTTTTGATCCTGTTTTCTGTATGAAATCAATGTAAATGCTGAAAGACTGTTAAAATAACAGTTTTTTGCTTACTTAACATCAAACAAACATTTTTCCCTGTAAACTGCTATTTTGGTTGTGTACGAAGAAAAATACCTTCCAGTATCAAACGTTGTATATTAAAGCTCAGTGTGAAGCTTAGTGTTTACTACATGAATATTAAATATTTGGAGAAACACTCTCCACATTTTCTTAGGTCCTGAATAGTATTGCTGTGTGTTTGGTACTCCAACTCCTCTTTGGAATGGCTTCTCATTTGCTGAGAATGTAGCCAGATTTCCAGGACTAGGAGTCTTTCTGTGACATAATTAGATTTCTGATTCTGGACAAAGTTAGCCATGGTTTGTATATGTGCTTTGTTACACAGGAAAAACGGAACAGTTATAATACAGCAAACATTACAGATGTATGCATAACCTTACAGATGCAGTAACAGAAGTCCCTTAGCCCTCCACCCTGGTGTTTTGTCTCTGCCGTTTCTGTTCTCGCTCACCTCCTCTACTCTTTTTCTTTCATGCTGGTCTTTATTTCCACTGCAGTGCTTATTGATCCCGGGTTCATCTTTCACTCTCCTCGTCTTTATCAGGCAGTAGAAAATTTGTTCTTTGTAACAGTTTGAGGAGTTCAGGAGCCCTGAAGACAAAAGCTGCAGAGAAGGCCCTGGAGATACAGCTAGCCCAGGTGCAACTGCAGCTTTCTTTCTGCTGGTTAGAGAAGGTTAAGAAAGTCTGCCATCTAGTGTCTGAAGACTAAAGGCAGATTTTAATTAACAAAAATTAATTCATTTTAAAATTGAAACAGCTCCGAGGAGCACACACCTAGGTGTTCCTTAGTTATTTTGCAGAGTTTCAGGTGTCTCATGATCTCAGAACAATGAACTCAGAACTATGGCAGAGAAAATTATTAGGTGGGTAATTACAGAGTAGAGCTCATTTCAGTTACATGAGGTGGATTCTAGTCCACAAAATTATGCCATAATACATTGGTTAATCTTTATAAATTACCATTCTCTTTGTTGGCTTGGCTGCATCAGCCAGGCATGGCAACCCCACTGGAAACCTGTACATTTTGGATTTTGCCTTTTTCATATTTGTACAGTTGGTTAGCAGTTCACACATAACAATCCTAATTAAGGTATCTATCCTGTGCAAATAACTTTTTGAGTAACTGGTTTTGTATTCTCTATTTATCTAGTCATTTTGTTTGTTTGCTCTCTCGTGAATGTTCTCTTCTGCTCATCAGTATTTAGGCAGAATGGAACAAGGCAGAATGTATTGAGAATGGCAGGGAGAAGGGGCAGAAATGTATAACGTAGTTCTTTTGTGTTAATATGTGTTGGTCCAAACAGCTGTATTTTATAACTTTATTGAAGCATGTCACTTCTATGGATTGCTGCAGGGAGTGGGGGGAGAGGTTTTCTCTTGGTATGATTTTGACAGGACAGAGTAGCTGTGTTCTTGTGTCTACTTATCAGAATGTAAGTTGCTTCATCTCTGCCTTCAGACCTTATGTGTCTAGGGAAGGACGCTGAAAGGTTGTGCTTCACTGGAGAACCATGTTGAAGATAACTTTAAAAGACTGTTGCTTGTCATGTCTATGTATGATCAAGGCAATAAAAGAAGTTGCTCATCTATTAAATGTGTTCATAGAGTAATAGAATCATTGAATCATAGAAGTAAAAGAGGCCTCATGGGCCATCAAGTCCAATCTCCTGCTCAACACAGGATCTGCAGCTAAAGCATCCCC
Source organism: Ctenosaura bakeri (assembly GCA_948474755.1). Classification (NCBI taxonomy): domain Eukaryota; kingdom Metazoa; phylum Chordata; class Lepidosauria; order Squamata; family Iguanidae; genus Ctenosaura; species Ctenosaura bakeri. Next base: position 81,761 of record CAOLHI010002024.1, read on the forward strand.
AGCAAGCAGCCGTCTAGCCCGTTTTGAAAATATCCAGAGAAGGAGACCCCACCACCTCTCTAGGCAATTGGTTCCATCACTGAACAGCTCTTACTGTCAAGAAGTTCTTTCTAATGTTCACTTGAAATCTACTCCCCTGTAATTTCAAATTATTAGACTCTGGAGTAGCAGAGAACAGGCCTGCTCCCTCCTCTGTCTGACAGCTCTTGAGATATTTAAAGAGTGCCGCCATGTAATCTGTCACTTTCTTCACCAAGGTGAACATTTATTTATCTATTATTTATTATATGCTCAGCTCAGCAACTTCAATCTTTCCTCATAGGTTTTATTCTCCATACCTTGTATCATCCTTGCTGTTCTTCTCTGAACCTGTTCCAACTTGTCCATATGCTTTTTAAAATGAGGCACCCAGAACTGAGTGCAGTACTACAAATGAGGCCTGACCAATAGAGAATATAGTGAGATTATTTCTTCCCTCAGTTTGAGAACCATGCTTCTATTAATGCAGGCTAAAATAGTGTTTACCTTCTTTGCTGCAGTGTCACACTGCTGGGTCTTGTTCAATTTATGATCAACAATAATCCCAAGGTGGTTTTCATGTGTAATACTGCTGAGCAATGTATCCCTCATCGTATAACTTTGCATTTGGCTATCATGGCCTAAATGAGAAATTTTGCATTTGTCTCTATTGAATTCCATTTTATTAATTTCTGCCAAATTTCTAGTTTATCTAGGTTGTTTTGAACTATATAATTCTACATAGTCCCATCTATTCCACATTTAATCAGTTTGTTAATCTAAACATTATCAAACACTTTGCTGAAATCCAGATAAATGGTACAGCATTCCTGTCATCTATTAAACTAGTGACCTGATCAAAAAAAAAAAAAAAGATGCAAGATTAGTTTGGCAGGATCTGTTCCTGACAAAACCATGTTGGCTCCTGACCACTGCATTGTGATCAAGATACTTGCAGACAGACTCCTGTATAATCTGTTCCAATATTTTTTTCCTGGTATTGAGCTCAGGCTGACTTGTCTGTAGTTTTGGCACCTCATGTATTCTCCAGAGTTTCTCAGAAATGATGGCAAGTGGTTCAGAGAGTCCATCAGCAAGTTCCTTCAGTACTTTGGGATGTAGTTTGTCTGCCCCTGCAGATTTAAATTTATTTATGTTAGCTATGTGATTCCTGAATAACTCCTTATCGATCCCTGTCAATCTTGATTTGCAATCCAGATCTTTTGCCAAGATCTCTGCTGACGCATGGAAGCACACAGTTCTCTATTTGAGAAAAAAATGGAAACAAAATAGGTATTGAGCAGTTCTACTTTTTTATTGTAATCAGTTAGCATTTTGCCATTGTTATTGGATGGGGCCCCCACTGTCTTCTTGGTCATTCTCTTGCCTCAAATGTATCTGAAAACCCTTTTGTTGCTGCTTGCTTGTTCAGCCAGTCTCAGCACATTCCAGGCTTTAGCTTTCCTTCTACTTTTCCTGCAAGCTTGGGCTATACATCCGTACTCTTCCTTGGTCATTTGTCCTTTTTTCCACTCCACATATATACTCTCCCCCACCCTTTTCACTTCCTCCTTGAGTTTGCTGGGCACCCATTTTGGCTTTTTCAGGTGTTCCCATTTTTCTTCTTCTATGAGATTGTGATTGTCCTTTTTCAACTCCTTCTTCAAGAACTCCCACCCTTGTTGGATGTCTTTTTCCTTTGGCATATCTGGCCATGGGCATTCCACCCAGCTAATTCCCTGAACTTGTTAAAATCAGCTTACTTGAAATCCAAGGTCCATGTTTGACTATACTCTTCTTTGCCCTGTCCCACAATTGTGAATTCTAGCATTACATGGTCACTTTCCTCTAAACTACTGAATATTTTGATTCCAGTCACCAGCTCCTTCCTGTTGATTAAGTCCAGGATTGCCAATCCTCTTGCTCCATCCTCTACATTTTGAAATAAGAATTATCTGCAAGGCACATCAAGAATTTGTTGGAGAGTCTGTGCTTAGCAGTTAGTCTCTGTCAGCAGATATCAGGGTAACTGAAATCCCCCATTAACTACTCATTCTTGTATCTTTGAGATTTCCGAGATTCATTTCTGAAAAGCATTATCCACCACCTCTTCCTGGTTTAGTAACCTATAGTAAATTCCTACCACAATGTTGCCATTCATTTTTCCCAAATGCTCTCAGCTGGTCCACTGTGATCACTCATGGATTTCTGTACAACTGAATTTGTCTTTGATGTATAATGCTATTCCTTCTCCTTTTCTGCCACATCTATTCTTTTTGAGTAGGTTGTACCTTTCAAATGTCACATTCCAAACATGGGATTCATCCTACCAGGTCTCCGTTATGCCTACAAAGTCATATTTACCTTCCTGTACTAGGATGTCAAGCTCATCTTGTTTGTATCCTTTACTCTGTGATTTAGGAAATTTGAGCCTTTGTTTGTTCTCACCTCTTAATTTAGTGTCATTTTTTCTGTGGATCACATTCTCTCCCTCAGCTTCTCCTCTAGAATTCACATCCTTGTGTGTAGAGTTCGTGTTTGGGATGATGTTTGGCTATCATTTCCAACCTTGCCCCCCAAGCCCTCTTGATCAGACTTGCCATGCTACTACCAAAAAATTCTTTCCAGTCTTTGTGAAATGCAGCCCATTTGTAGTGAATAATCCTCCATCTAAGAAGTAAAGACTATAATCCTAGATGCCAAACCTCTCCCATTTTCATTTATTTATTAAGGAAGTATACATGGTTAGAGATACTCTACAGGACTGTTCTATTAAACAGATTTTTTTAGTCTGGTATTTAGTGTGTTCTAAAAAAGCCCCAACTTATTTATGGAACTAAGATATGGAAATATCTAATGTTCCTTCAGGTGAACTCTGCTAAAAGGCCCATAGGCATGAATTGTCATAATGTCAGATGACAGTAGATGTCCTTGTAATTATTCTATTACCTGTGTTATCTTCGTGAGGTGCATAGTTTTTAAGATTTTATCTTCAAGGCTCCATACCAATATCCTTATCAAAATTTGAGATGTTATAAACTTTTAATCCTAAAGGTAATTCAAAGGGAATGTGGACTCAGTCATTGAACTGTAGGCAAATGGCATTGTTTTACTTATGTTTGCCCTTATAACTAGTTACACAGTTATTTGCTTACAGAATTTCACTCAAAGCCTGATTTTCAGTTTATTATATTGCATTATGAAGACACATGCACACATATTTTTGGTTGCTAGATTGATTAAAAGTCATCAGTGGTGTTTTTAGTGTTTCGGTTTTGTATCTCTGGATATATTGTCATATAATTTGTTCCTTCAGAGTTTTGCAGCATATAGACTAGTATCTTCCGCTTTCAACTTTATGCTGTTAGTAAAGAAAGAAGCCATAGTCTTCTTTCGGGCCATGGTAGGAAAAACTTCATGCAGATATTCTGTATCCTTAGAAAAAGTAAAGTCTAGGAGAAATATAACAAAGAATTTTCTCTATTATAGTATATACGATTATATAATATACTATTTTGTAATATATTTTGTATTATATGTACACTATATTATACAATGGGGAATTAGGATAGTATTCATGCAAATTAGTGCTAAATAACTACTGAAGGATTTTAAAGATTTATAATTCCTGTAGTAAACATTATTTCTCTCAAAACTTATTGTTAGGTCCTGGAAATATCATAACATCTATGCCAGCTGTAAATGGCAAATCTGAAAGCAGTGACAGTGGAGCAGAATCAGAGGAAGAACCACACCAAGAAGAAATAATAGAATTACAACAGATTGGAAAAGGTAAAGATTTCTGAATTGCACCTACCTTTCACTGACATGGATACATAATGTGAGCAAATTACAGTATTTTCTTGCTGTTGCTTTATTGTATATAACCCAGGCTTTCTGCTTGTATGAGTAGGACTTGAATTGCTCAAGCAGTGACTAGCTATTTTTCTTGCTAATAAAAGTTGCAGTGTTCCAGGTTCTTTATGCATTCCCCTTATCCCAGTCAACAAAGAAAGGAGATGTTCTACAAACCTCAACACAGAGGGAAATGGACCTCTTCTGGGCTAGGCACTTGTGACGGTAACACTGTGCTGAGAAAAAGCCTTCTTGTACAGTTTAATCTTTTTGAGACCATACTTCCCTTAAGTTCAGTGGAACTCCTAGTAGTTACCTATATGATTGTCCCAGTGGTTCTTTTTCAAGGGATATTTCAAACAATCTGTTTGCATATCTAAAATGAAATGTTCAGTTGATGAATTTTTAAAGAAAAAACTGAGCTGAAGTACAAAAGCCAGTGTTTAATATATATTTTATCATATTTTATATCTTGCCTTTCTTCCAGTACAGGTCCCAAGGTAGTATTTGTGAACTAAATATTAAGCATATCTGTGGAAAAATAAAAAAAAATGCAGTGACAAAAGCTAGCATATTCTGTAGCGTCTTTTTCTTTTAAAATTGATAGACTTTTCATTTTACAGAAGGTGAGAGCATGGAACAGGACTCTACCACTGATAAGGAGCTTGGCAATGTTGTTGCCAATGGTTGCTGTGATGATGTGCCTGATGTTAATGTGCACAATGGCATACAAACTAAATCTGCTCTGAATGGTGTGAATGTGGAGGAAGAGATAAAGAAGAGGGGAAAACATCTGGAGCTACCTATCAAATCTAATTTCAGTTCTCCTCATCAAGGTAATCTTATTATTTAAATTTCCCTCACTGTTTGATAGGTGAGTTTTGATTGTCAGTTTAGAAAGACTGTATCAAGTTCTGATTGCATACTTTTCTGTGTCTACCTTGCATGTCATATATTGTGTCCTGTAATTCATGTGTTTGTTGCATGTGGTGGTAAGACATTGTAAATTCCTTTTGGGAGGGCAGAAGATGCAGTGTTCAGGGATCACAAAAACATCTTGGCGGGTCCCCAAGAGATGGACTTTCCCTATCCCTGCTATAAGGAGTCAAAGTATGAAAGCTTGTTGGGTGTGTGTGTGTGAGAGAGAGAGCAAGAGAGCAAGAGTGAGAGCGAATGAGTGAGCAGGGGGTGGGCAAAGGCTTCACATTCCCTCTCCTCCCACCAAAAATCATTGGAATGACTATATGTGTATTAAAATATTTATATCTCACCCTATATCCAAAGATCTCAGGGTGGCTTATAGTGAAATCAATTTGAAATAAAGAGTAAATAATAGTTTTAAAAGATTATAAATAGTTTATTGGTTAAAACCAGCTAAAACCATTTTAAATAGTATAACCATAAGACATGTACATCCTCGATAAAACTGCTTAGTCCGAAGGGCTTAATAAAAACCCAGGTTTTGACTTGGTGCCAGAATGATCCCAGTGTTGGTGGCAATCATGCCTCCAAGGGGAGGGAATTCCACAGCTGGAGTGGCACCTCAGAGAAGGCCCTCTGTGTTCTTCTACAATGTATTTCTCCTTGTCAGATACAGAGGAGGTAGATCTCAGTTCTTGGGAATGCATGCATCAAGGGAAGTGCTCTCTCAAGTATCCATGTATTTGGAATATAACTGTACCAGCTATCATTTTTCACCAAAAACTGTCATTGTTCAATGCCCTTCTGTATATTATTGTTGGAACTACATAAATGTGTGTGTAATTGGACTGGTCCCCAAACATTCTTCCACCTCTCCTCCCCATGACAGGCCCTTCAATTCCTTGTAGAAAGTCAAAGGATTTGTTTACTAGGATAAACTATTGCAGAGCTTTCCAAACTTTTCATGTTGGTGACACACTTTTTTGACATGTAGCATTTTGTAACACAGTAATTGAGTTTTACTAGGAAACTGGAGGAACCCAGAGCCATATCTAGGGTGGGATAAGGCAGACCATCCTTAGTCCTAACTTGCTACTGTTGCCCTCACCAGGAAAGGCCCCAGCGAGAGCAGTAGCAGGGGGAAAGGCAGACCCCTCCCACCTGGTCCTTGCCTGCTGTCATTGTTCTTGCTGGGGAAGGTGTGTGTGTGATCTTTCTCAGCTGGGGAGGTGACACATTAATGTGTCACAACACACCATTTGGAAAGCTCTGAACTATTGTATGGTACAAGGTGGAGTGGATCTCCCAAAACTTGGTGGTGGCATCTTCTCTAATGACAGCTATTCCATCCACAGAAGGCAGATTTCTGAATTCAGTCCATTAACTCTTTTGCTCAAATTTGTAGGGCAAAACTTATCTTAAATAAATGTGTTAAAATAATGGTTTATTTCCAATGGATTATGCTCAACTGTGAAGGGTTAATCCACAAGCTGTTATCTAAACCACTTAAAGGGTTGGTTTTTTTTAAAAAAAATTAAGCTAATAAAAAAATCTGATAATTTGTACTGTTTTTAGTTTGTGATGAACTGTTGGTATGTGGATACTTTATTTTTAAGTCACTGTTTTATTCTTACCCAAATTGGCCAACTTGTACTTAAATGTTTGGTTAGGTACTGACCTGAAGGAAGATACCACTGAAGAAGTCTCTGGAATTCAACACTTGACAAGTGATTCAGATAGTGAAGTATACTGTGACTCTATGGAGCAGTTTGGACAAGAAGAGGTAGAGTTTGTGACATTTTCTAAATTATGTGGAAAAACTAACATAAACTTTTGAGTTCTAAGAGGTTGCTGTTGGCTGCCTTCAAGTTGTTTCCAGCTTGCAGCAACCCCAACCCTAACCCTGTCATGGGGTTTTCTTGGCAAGACTTGTTCAGAAGCAGTTTGCCTTTGCCTTCCTTTGAGGCTGAGAGACTGTGGCTTGCCCAAGGTCACCATGTGGGTTCCCATGGCTAAAGTAGAGATTTGAGCCCAGGCCTAAATAGGACTTATTTCCATGAACAACAGCCCTCCCACGTTGCATGGCAGACTGATGAAACCAGTTTCAAAAACTGATTTTGATATGGCATAAAGACAGATGTTTAGAGCCAAAGCGTTGTCATTGCCTGAAAAAGCTTATAATTTGGGGGATCGCATTAGAGAAAAGGCGTTTAGTTCTTTCTTCCCTTGCTGTAGTTCTGATATAAAATAACTCACTTGTCTGTACCATTATATATACATATACATATATCTTATATCCCATGTATGGTGAAGGATGGGGGAAGGAAAACTATATTTATTGGGAAATTATTGGTTCCAAATATAATAGATGCTTCTTTTAATTTGTAGATGTTGGAAACCAATACATCAACAAAAGAATTTTCAAAACATCCATTCCATTTCTCAGAAGAAGATCAAAGTCTGCTAGAAACATCTGGTTTTCTAGATCTTGGAAACTACAAGGTAGAAGGTATAAATGAAGCTGCAGTTGAAGGAAAGGGTGAAGTCAAGTGTGGTGGTGAAGATGGCAAGACAAGTGACGGAGGGCCTCACAAAGAAAAAAAGGGTGGCGAAAAGGTTGACTTCTATGGAATCAGAAGAGGCCGAGGTACTGTTGGAATGTTTCCTCTGCTACCTCTTCCTGTCTAGATAAAGCATTCTTACATTTTCTGTAACTCATGGAATCCCAGACTCTGTGTAGTTTCACACTGTGTATTTATTTCTAAAGGTGTTTTATTTTTCCTCATTCACTTAGGACACAGAATGCACCCTTTGGGAGATGGTGCCCAAGGTGGGCAGATGGGCAGCGGAGGAGATGGAGAACGATGGGGTTCAGACAGAGGGCCAAGGAGCAGCCTCAATGAACAAATCGCAATAGTACTCATACGATTGCAAGAAGATATGCAGAATGTCCTACAGAGGCTACATGCGCTTGAGACATTGACAGCTTCACAGGTAAAACATTCTACATTAGTATCCTAGAAAGAGAAATGGCCATACCTCAGGGCTAGAGTAGATATTTTGCATAGAGAAGGATGAATCTGTGGTACTATCAGGTAGGACTATGAATGATGCCACAATGAAGCCCTAGGGAACTATGCAGCTCACCATAGATAAGACATGAACTGAATGGATCTAGGCCACTTTATGTATTTTTAAAATTAATCTTTATTTTTAAAAGCTTGTTTAGCTAGAATATGTACTGGAGATTTTTTTTCTCCTAGATCTTAGCAGAATTTATTCGTATCAATACAGATGATTTTTGAAATATATGTAAGGATTAATTGCTCTAATTCAAAGGAAGACTACCTGAACCACCAAATAAAAGTAGTGCACTGTGCATTACATTATTTTTCATTAAAAGCAAATAACCTATAGGTAGGCAAAATCAGATGTGAAATTTCCAAAACTGCTGTACTTTATTGGAAATATTTCAAAGGTTCAAATCAGTTGGGAATTGATTGGAACATGGAAGAACGTTTCTGGAAATAGTAATGAGTATTGAAGCCTTAGTGTTAAGTCTTATCAGGCATAGACCCACTGAGTGAATGGTGTTTGATAAATGGAGTTAGCCATAAAAATTGTTATGGAGAAGTCTGAAGATGTATGAGAAGGAGAACAAAGGTGGAAGGCATGGAAGGTGGCAGGAAAGTTTGTCTTACATGTCATATTGTTAATGAATGTGAGGAAAAAATGTTATACTTTTCAATATCTCAGAAACCATACTGGGAACATAATATAAAACCACACATATACATTTTAAATAGCCTATTTATAAATATCTATTATCCTCCTGTTTTGTTGAACTTGGTTTATACTTGCAGGCAAGAACTGCAACCCTTCATTCAAACGAACACCAAGCTTCACCCATTAAGGTAAGATTTCATCTACTTTTAAATGAAAACTAAAACAATTTAATTTTAAAATGGTGGGCTTTAAAAGTTAGACTGTGCTTGGATCTTTAGATCATGGCAGATTTTTTTTGTGTCATCCTTAATTATTCCATGGCAGCATTTGAAATGCTACTTTAAACTTCTGCTAAATTAACTCTTGTGTGTGTTTCCTTACTACCGTGGAGAATTCCAGAGATTCTATACAAATATTCAAGAACATAATTTAACTGCTGCAACAAAAATGTTACAGTCCTCTCCTAACTTCCTCTTTTTAATGAAAAGGAAGTTGAAACTGTAAGAAGCTACAGAGAACAGTCCTATGCATGCTTACTTGGAAGTAACTGTGTATCCATTGGAATTTCCCAGAAAAGTGTCCATAGAACTGCTACCTCTCTGTGTTTCTCTTAACATTCACAAGTTTGCAAAAGAAGACAAATTCCAAGTGATGGAGCACCCAAAGATGGTAATGCCATTCAGTGTTAGTTCAGTCTTGTACGTTTGTATAAGACAATCTTGTTAAACTCTTGAGAAATTATAACACATAAAAGAATGCACATTTTGGATCACTTGAGTTCACAGTAAACTATCTACAGTTCCTAATCTGCGTTAACCTTTTCCTATGGCATTTGCTAACATTTTATATGACTGACATCCCCCTTGGATGGGCAGAGAGGACAGAAGTGCCTGGGAATTACTGGCTGACTGACATTTATTCCTTTATTTTTGGTGTTTAGAGACCATCATGGTGGCCCTTTGAGATTTCTCCCAGTACTTTAGCCTTTGCAGTTTTATGGCCCTTTGTTGCCCAGTGGCTGGTGCATGTATATCTTCAAAGGAGAAGAAGGTAAGACTTGGTACATGCAGATGCATGTATTTTAGTCTGAGACAAGATGGTTAGAGAAAACTCAGAGTGACTTATATATTATCCCCCCGTTTTTCTCCTGTCGCAGTAATACTTTACTATGCTTTGAGAGTATTCTCTGCTTTCAATCATATTTGCTGCTAGGTTGTATTACTCCACTGTCAGAATGACAATAGTTATTAATGTGAAATGTTGCAAAATTTCTTAATTTTGTACACCTTTCTGATATGTACTTCAACCCATTCTTTTGCTACAAATTTTTACTTTTACAACCAGAATGTTCCGGTGACAAAGTTATAGGTGTTGAAATTTTTTTAGAAATTCTTGAAGTCAAGTCTAGGCTTGTTGTCTTTTAAGACAGTGGGATACATTAGCACTCAGGATCACTTATGTATAGCTGTTGAATATGTAGGCAGTTCACTCAGAGATCATTCTGAAGAAACTTGTAAAGCAGATTTATTATTCTAATATTAAAATGGATTAAAATGAAGAAATGGCATAAATCAAGTACAGTATCTAATTTTAAAATTGTTATATTAGTTTATTTTAAAATTTGAAAAAAAGAAGAAATTATAATGTTTTTAATCCTGCTTTTTTTTTTTAGGAATGCATGAAAATGATCTAAATTGGTAAAATGCTTCTTTTTCTTACAGAAAACAGAACTGAGGGCTCAATTCCACATTTTAATTATGGACTGCTAATATTGGGAGACTCTGGAAACCTATAAGAATTTCAGGCTCTGGGACAGCTAAATCTTCCATCCAGTCTTTTGCTTTTCCCTTTGAACTTCCTGAAATAACATACTTGAATAACCCATTTCTCTGAGATCACAAATAGAATAAACACAGCTATCCCACTGAGTATTTACATGAACCTTAAATTAATTTGTTTTGGAATGTCCTTTATGGGTAATCAGTGTGTAGAACTGAAGGATTTTATTGTAGCTTCTGAGAGCAGTTCAGTCCAACTTTGCAAAGAAAGCAGGCTCCTTGAATGAACACAAAAAAAAGGTAAATTGTTTCTTCCCCACAACATATTTTGTACTCTCACTAAAGTCTTTCCAGACAGCAAAGAAAACACACAATACGCAATTGAGGCTAGAAATCTAGAGGAATCAAAGTAACTGGATTTTACAGTAGCACTTAACAGCCTAGCTCTGGCAAATTTAATTTATAATTGCTGCTATAAAAGATGAGGTAACCTTTTAGTAAACGAAATAAAATGTTTGAGACTGTGGATTGTACTTTGCATGAGTACCATCCCTACCATGTATATATATATTTTTAAAAGCTTAGTAACCCAATGCCTGTCCATATTAAGACAGCTGACTGAATTTGAGTATGCATTATATACACACTGAATAACCCAACACAGAAATGGCCCTGCAGTCGTAAGCCATATTGAAATCACGACTTTAATGTACAGTAACATTCTTAGTCTATTGATTTCAGTGACTTAAGTATATCTGGATTGCATCAAGAGGCAAGGGTGTATTTAGTGAAAATATTTTCCTTATAAAAGTAACTTCAGTTTTAGCTGAGTTGTGTAATACTCAAGGTGCTGAACACATGCTAAGATTAGCAACTATTTGTCTCAGTATATTTGCAGAAATAATCTTTTGCAAGTGGGCTGTGGTTACAGCCCATTGGAAAAAGTTACTTTTAAGGAGCCCTCCATTTAGTCCCTGTAGATACATGAACAGTGCTTCATGTATGCTACTGTTGTGGCATAGGCCACAGAAATGGGTAATGCCAAGAAACTGGAGATGGACAAGCATCTGGTTCTCATGAGGGCTGTAAATCTGTGTCCACACTGTACTAATTTATATAGCAGGTGGGTTCAGTTGAGAAATTATTCTTCCATTAAAAAAATCTCCTGTTGATGTCACTGAGAGGATTAGGCAAGAGCATTTTTCCCTGACATGGTTCTATATGGAGGTTTTTGTTTTAAGTTAAGTATCCAATACTAGAAACTCCTGTGTGTCTGAACTAGTACAGTTCAGGCACTGGTTCAGTCTTTAAGAGAAGGGAAGCTGGGTGTTTGTCTGAGGCCAGGTAGCTCCTTGCCGTTCACATAACAGCTGATAAGCACTCTCAGCTTGGACTACTGTGTATGTATATATGGGCACCTCCGTCAGATTCTGTGAAGCAGCAGCTGGCACACAGTCTTCTACTGTTTACTGTTTGCTGGATCCAGTTCATTCTTTTAAAAACTTAAGAGTGACACTTAAAAAAAAATCTGTTTGTATAATTTGTTCGATAAAAATGTCTTATCCCCCTATATCTTATCTCTGCATCCCTTTAAAGACAATTTTAGCATTGTCACTTTATTAAATTTGATTGCTTTTATTTATCAGATACATATTTGAATAACAGCCTATTAGTCATAGGATCTCTGAATATATGACTGGGAAATCAAACAACAGCCAACATTATGTGATGTTATAAATTCAAACTTCAGTGATTGCTTCTCATTTGCTACGATGAAAAGAAAAATTGCAGACCTGAAAATAGTGCCACGCTACTGAAACTGTGTGCTTCTCCTCAATGAATCTAATACAGTCAATTGAGCTTGTTTGGGGTACATGATTTCAGGATTGTGACATATTTTGCACTATATAATTCTTCAGACTGATAAGAAGCTCATGATCTTAAAGTTTGAAAAGCACCTTCATATCTGTTATATGCTGTATAAATAATGTAATTATGGGATTTAAGTTTCTGCTTTATTTAATAGAACTGATTTAAAAGTTCAGTTTTAAAGGTTAGCTCATCTTAATCTACTGTAAATAACATTTATCAAATAAAGGATAACAGGAGTATATTGTCTGGGGATATTTTACAAGTGTTTTATGACTGGATGTAATGTTGAAACTTTCAGAAATATGGCAAGGTTCACTAAACTGTAATAGCTGAGGTGTGCAGCAATAGAAATATGCAGGATAAGATTAATCAGAGAACCTTTATTCTGTTCTCATGAAAGAAGGCAAGCAGCATTAGGTGGAATTTCATTAAATGGTGGGCCATCTGCAAGATCCCACTCTGCCTAAAGAAGGCTCTAGAATGAAATTAGTGTGGAGGAGGAGAAAGAAGTTGTGCAGAAGCAAGGTTTCATCTCTGACAATGGCTGAAGGCTAAGACCTAACCAGCTCTTCCTATTCTTTAAGCCATTACTTCTGAAGATTTAGATCTGTAACAATAAGCAGCTCAAAAGCCTCTCCTTATACCTCACTTCATTGTTTGATGGTAGTTTAGGACAAGCTCGTAAACATATTGCAGATCACAAGTGCTCCTGGCAAGGACATTCTGCAATTGTTTATTTTTCTCTGAGGTTCATTAAATTACTCCTCAGACATTTTGGGGAATGAAACACAGTTATATTCTCTTACTTCGTGTAGGCAACAGTAACTGCTAGATTCTGGCTAGAGGTAAAGAACTGTCATTGTATCGGTCAGGCAGCCCACGTCATGATTGCTAGATAGTCTACCAATACAATTGTGAACTGTAGCACTTGCCTTCCGCACTTGACTGTTATAGTGCTATTATTCCACTTTCAACATCCTATGGAGTCCTGGGGTTTGCAGTTTAGGGAAGGGCCTCAGGATTCCATAGGATGTTGAAAGTGGAATAACAACACTATAACAGTCTAGTGCAGAAATGGCCACTGTCATAAGGAAAAATGTAGAGGGCCTCGTCAAGCAGGAATGGCAATTTCTACAAGGGGAAGGGCAAACAACATTGCAGTGACCATCTAACTAAAACTAAAGGAGTTAACACAGTAAAACTTCTCATATGCAAATAATGAAGTACCAATTCAAAACAGATGCCAGTGATATGTGATTGGAAGCACATGGTGACCAATAGCCAGACCAATCTGGCCTGAAAAGGGATAAGATGAACATACTGTAGCAATTTTTGTAGCAAGTTACAGCCATTCAAATTTTCTCATGATTACTTTGTAATGGTTTATTTTTGAAAGCAGAAAAAAATTAAAAGGGCATTAATTTCCATTTAAAACATATCTCTATATCAAGGGAACAGCCAAGTCTGGAACAAAATTATTAGCTAGATGTCATCTGTAAGAGAGCCACTGCGGTGTAATGGTTTGAGCATTGGATTATGACCCTGGATACCAGAGTTCAGTTCCTTGCTTGGCCATGGAAATCCACTGGGTGACCTTGAGTGCATCATTCACTTTCAGCCCCAGAAAACCTCATGATACATTCATATTAGGGTCACCATAAGTTGGAAGCAACTTGAAGGCACACAACAAATCATCTGTATTACTTAGCAGAAGGCTGCAAGCTATGTCTTAGAAGATTTTTATTTAAATGTTTAAAATGCATAATCATGTTTAATTCTATAGTTACTAAAACTTCTTCTGATGTTCTTTATTTCACTAAATTATAAATCTGTAGACTTAAATGTACACTTGTTGGTTCTCATTTCAGTTACGCTGTTTATCTGACTTACAGAATAACCAAACGACCGCTTTTCAGTATTTAAAACTGTTGCATCCAGAAACTAAAGTAGGACAGTTAAAACCTACTTGGATTGGGGAGGGTGTTTTCATAAATAACTGGGGTAAAGACAGTAGACACTGGCAATAATATTAGACCATGAAGAACACTGATAGTTTAGCAGCAGAACAGGCCGCTTGTAAATTACCCAAAGTGCCTGAAAGCCTTTGTGTCATAAAAGGACTGGCAGATAGAAGGAGAAGCTGGGCTGCACTGGAAATGTAGGTTTGTTTTTGTCACATATGCGTCATCAAAGTGGCCTGAAAATCAGTTTCAAATAGATTCTAACACAAAATTCTATTTGTAATGTGACTGATATGAAACACATGCACATAAACACATTTACAGTACTAGTTATGCCTATAATGACAGCCCCTCTCCCACAATTAGAAATACACTCTAGCAGCAGAAAACAATTTTGTTAGTGAGTCATACCACCATTACATATGTAAGGTTTATATAAAGTGCAGTAGTAACTAGAATAAAAGTACGATCGGAAGCTGTTTGGAACGAAACATTTCAACACAGCTGAATGAACTAAAAGCAGACCAGATTTTAAAAACATAATGGTTAGAAAATAAGAAGTAAACCAATGGTAGGAAGTTTTATGAACATGCAACCCACTGAAAAGTTCCATTGTCTTGATACTACAAGCTAAATCCAGACACAGTTAGATGCTGGGCATTATTCCTAGCTTCAAAATAGGAAGTGTCAGTCTCATCATCTGGCTGGGGTATGAAGGGCATGGCTTGATTATGCAGATTATCCCAGTCTACACCATGAAAGAGAGGGTGACGTTTCAGCTCTAGGGAAAAAGTTTAAATAAACATTTAAGATTTCTTCCTGCAAAAGCTTCATACTTTCTAGATTCTTCAACTTGATTCTGGATGTATTCTTCTCCTAAATTCTGAACAAGCAGTTATACAATCTGTCTCAAGATTGAAGGTTGAAATAGATGGTAGCAGTTATGGTTTGTTTACTCCCTATGTTTCAAATAATGATTTAATAAACCTTTTTTCTCTTGTTAAACTTCTGTTTTTAGAATAGTTGTGTAAGGCAGCATTTTCATTCCCAGGACTTTGATGTCAGTCCTCTCCCTTCCACCCATTATGAAACTGTCATCATGGAGTAATTCCACAATGTGAATTCAGTGAGCAAGTTTAGTGTAAGGCAGTTCAGTGATCCAGTAGAGGAATAGTGGCTAAAGTGTCAATAATTAAAATTAGAGGCAAAAAAATATTGTGGTGTAGCAGGTAGAAAGAGAGACAATGGACAAAGAAAGCCTGGACACAAATGGCTGCTCAACCATGAAGCCCAGTCAGTGTGGCCTTTGACAATAAGACTATCTCATAGGATTGCCATTATGATCAAAGTGAGAGGAGAACCACATACACTTTCCTGAACTCCCTGGAGTAAGAAATGAGGTCAACTCTTTGATTAGATTTTTATTGTCTTGTGGTTTGTGACCATCTTCAAGCACTGATGGGCTAGAGTAACTATTTTTTCCTTTTCAAAGAGCAGAGCAATTCTACTTGAAGTGATGGAAAAGACCCAAAGATTTAAAGAATCAATCCTATGGAAACCCCACTGGCGTCAATACCAAGCAGGTTGGAGAAACAATGGTATTTTTGTCCCAATTTGGTTCCTGAAGCTACCTGACATAAAGAACCTTACTGCCGGGAGAGGTGTGGACTCTCCTTCACTCACCACTCATTCTGATTGCCCCATGTTGGTGACACTGCCTGCTTCTAAGGTGGGTTTTTGGAGGCACTTCCAGTGGTTCCACTAGTGCAGCAACCATAAACATGAAATCCAATGTTTACAATGTGGTAAATCTGGTTTGTAAGATAGTAAACACCCAACAGGATGCTGGCTATTGTTTGTTAATACTACAATTCCCATGATCCTCCACTGGGAGCTATAAGCTTAGGGCTTGTTTTGTTTTTCAGGGTTCTACGATTGGGCCTCTCTTTATGCTTTAGAACAGGGGGAGATCCCTTCAGGGGACTATCAGATTGCACCCAAAAATATTTTAAGCTGTTGGCTTCTCAGCTGCTAAATGAACATCATTAACTGCAATAAGACAGTTAAATCTTGACAAAAATAGATACTAACCCTTGAGTCCAGCTCGTTTGTTGCTTTCAATGGTTAAAAGGATATCTATTGCATTCTGAGCATTATCTGACAATTTCTCTTCACCTTCAGGCCACGGAATATCTAGAACATGTACACATAGTCAGTACATTGATATTTGATAAACAACATTTGAACTTGTACTTTTGTCAAAACAGGCAATTACCTCTTTTCAGAATATTCTGGAATACTTGTTGTGCTGTTTCATCATTGAATGGTGGGATTCCGGTTAAAAACTCAAATAGACAAACTCCAAGTGCCCACCAGTCAACTGCATGACCTGAAGTGAGGAGGACAGTACATACATATGAATGGTCTCAAGAAGTTAATACAATTGTATGTCTAGAAACGACAAAAAATAAGAAGAGATCCAGTAACTAAAGGCAAAGTAGTAGTTTTCTAAACACTATGGCCTAAATCCTGTTGGGTAGTCTCGATTAGATTGGATTTACTATGTACTGACTCAACAACAGATCCAATAGGTCTCCCCTACTTGGGACTAACCAACAGGATTCCAGATTGTACCTTTTCTTTAATGATGTTTCTCCTAAATTAATACCTACCTACATGTTCCATGGTAGAAAACAAAGGTAGTCATCTCCAACGCACAAATGTATAGCCCCTGGACCCAACACAGTTGCTCACTCCATTATATAGCCTCACATACAATACTTTAGAGGTAATGAGGATTTTATGTTTAATCCCTTAACAATGCAAAGGCTAGTGTGGTCTTTAAAAAAAAAATCTTGTATGTATCTGCTCTAGTTTAGACTCCAGTGAGAAGCCTGAACTAAACATTGTTTCCAACGCACTAACAAAGTACAGTTCTTCCTCTTATTTACTCAACAGCTGTCAGGTCAGCCAAGTCAATCCCTGTGAAACAAGTGCAGGCGAAGCTGAAGCAAGCAAAGCTGTTGAGGCACCACATCCCATTAAGCAGCATGCAACTTGCAGCTGCTGTGCTGCTAAAGCGGCAACCAGTCCATTATACTGAGAACAAAGGATGCACTTGCTGTGAGAACTTCCTTCCACTGCAGATGCAGTTAAATATTCAAGTTTTAGAGGACTGGTTCAGACAATGATTCCCTTCTTATTTGAGTGGGGTCAGCTATCTCACCTCCTTTGTGTGCAAATACCTACATGTGATGAACTGAGCAATCACAGGGATCATCTAGCAGTAACTTCAGTAAAAGCAGAAGTTGCTGCCAGCAATTATTTTGTTCACACAATATGTATGTATAACTCTTAATGGAGGTTAGGGTCAGATCTACTTACATGATGAAGAAACAAAGTCTGAACCAGATCATCCATTTCATTTAGACAGTTCCCTTAAAATACCTCGAAAGGTTGTTCTTATAGATCTATTTACTTCTTGGTGTCTGACAAAATTACACTCAGCAATCAGTTAAGGAAATAGTACCAGTATTTCACTGCTTTCAAAACAACTTGGATGTTTTTCTTAAAATGGTTTTCATATCTGATCAAATTTTGAAATAATTCTGGCCAAAACCTTCCAAGCCAAGCTTGGGGATTTAAAGTGCAACATATAGTTTTTACAAAACTACAGTTCCCCAAATTCTGCTTTGAGCAGTGCAATTACACTTTGTTCTTCGCAGTACTATAAATAAACTTACCAATGGTTTGAATTCCTGTGTGTGAAAAAAAAATTAGGTAAAGACTGTAGTCTGTCCACATAAAATTTTACCACATTACACAGAATTATTAAATACTAATAATTTAAGAGAGGCTTCTGAGACATGTTCACCATTAAGTGACAGTTTTACAGATACAAATATCCAAACTATTTTGCTAAATTGTGTTCAATACAAAACTAAGATGTACTTTCAGCTAAACATTTTAAACACAGGAAGATAAATATAATTAATATCAAATTTACAAAACAAGTGACAATATTTAATTTCCTCTGTCACACAGCCCCAACTATCTCTTTCCTCTTCATAAGGCCCATACGTCCTAATTCCTTCAGGGAAACAACAAATTTAGGGACATTTCTAATAAGCAATGGAGCAACAGAAATGCAATGAAAGGAAAGGAAAAACCCCTTTAACTATACAAATATGAGTGTGTCTCCAGCAACAACTGTAATATAAATGCTGTCGACTTAAATGGAACCAAAACTGACAGAATGTGTATAACAGAATGATGATATTTCTCCACCATAAAGCTTACCATGAGTCTTTGCTAAGAGCAGTTCAGGTGCCAAGTAGTCAGGAGTTCCTAAAATGCGTTCTCCATCTACTGGAGCAGCTCCTCTTCGGACACTCTTTGGCGTCCTGTAGGGTGTACCAGCATTTCCCTGAGGAGTCTGTTGTCAAGAATAAATGTCAAAAGTATCAAAGTGATAATTTACCCTTTTAAACTAGTTGAGAGTTCACACAGTGAGTTACAGAGCTGAAAAACCGCACAATGAATGGTGTATTCAACCACACAATGAAATACTTTCTGCGCACTCCCAACACTCAAATGATTTCAAAATATTAATTCCTACTTTATTCCCATTCAGACTTCTCAATTGCTCACCTCCTATGCCAAGATGTCTGCATATAACAAATGCCTCCCTTGAATGCTGCTATTTTAGGTATATACTATATAGTTAAATACTTATCTCCTCTTCCTGCCTGAAAGTTGTGAGAAGTGTTGAACTTCAGCTTCCAAGTCTATCAGGGTCTGTTTTCTAAACATATATGCTACATAATCGACTGTCACTTTTGCCATCCTGCCACATATACATATGATACTATATGCATAAGGATACCTGCAATTTCCTGCCCAAAACACATGCCCATATTTTGTAGTAATTAAAAAAAAAATAGCTGTCTTAATCTGCTGTAGCACCAAAAAAGAAAAAAATGGAATAGGGGAAAGGAATCTAGCAGCACCTTTAAGTCTACAGTGACCCCTCCACATTCACAAGGATTTGGGGCACAGAACCCTTGCAAAGGTGGAAAAAGCACAAATAACTCCTTCTGCAATTCCCTTCCAGAGCTTCCCCTTCCATTTCCTTGCCTCTGGCCACAGCACTCCCAGGGGGAAGAAAAAAGGCAAACCAGTGCTCTTCCCTCAGACAGAGAAGAGTGTGGCATTGAGTTCTGGTGTTCTAGCTACTTCCAGTCGCCATCTTGAGAAAGATATTTCTTCCCAGAGGGAAGGGGTAGGAGCAAAGAGAACATCTGACCAATCAGCGGCCATTACACATCAGAATGTGCAGTCATGTAGCAGAGAGGACATGCCTTCAGCAATTTGGGGAGTCTTAGCTCACCCAAAGGGAAAATAAAAAAGTTCATTTTAAACACAAGCCTCGCAAGCCTGGGATGAGGAATTCAAATGAATGGGAGGAGAAGGTGGAAGGCAAGCACATGCCTTGTGAATAATCAAATTCATGAAGGTCAAACCCATGAAAATGGAGGGAGGACTGTAATTAATTGTATGTTAGAATGAACTTCCATGGATTTCAGTCTACTTCCTCAGATACACTCACAAGTTTTTAAGCATGTTTAAACAGTTGTGTGAGTGGGAAGTGGACTGATATCCATGGAAGCTTATGGTAATATATATACTAGTCTTAAATGTGCTGCTAAATTCCTTTGTTTCTCCTTTCTCTTTTTTCCTTTTTATTTTGTAGCAAGAGGCTCTTAAAACGATGCTGTGTTGTAATGTACCTGGTATACTTTACAGGATGTCCCCTTTTGTGCAGGTGTAACAGTCATGGGATAAGAGCCACTGCAAGCAGAGATATCCATTCCTTCTACGGAAATCATGCTTCTGGATGACATACTGATTGCACTGTTGTAACTCCGAAAGGCAACCACATTTTTCTTGAAGAGGTTTAGTGCTTTATGTGATTCCACTGCTGACAAAGAGTGAACATGAGTGGGTGTTTCAGTTACACTTTTTGCACTCCTGTCCTGATCATGTGGCAGTAGTTTGCTGTCCTGCAGAGGCAGCTTCTTATCACCTACTGACAAACTGCCTGGGCAGGATGGTGATGTCACAGATCCAGCCTCTGTTTTTAGTTCCTCAAAGGTAGCATCTTTAAAACTCCTGTCTAAATGACTTTCTGCAGCAGACACTTCTGGGAGGGACAGATCTGAGTCCATGCTCATGCTTGCCAAAGGCTTCTCATCATCAATGCATAAGTAACTGGAGTTAGTGTGGTCCTTTTTCCCATCTTTTTCGCAATCTGCATCTAGATAATCCATAAGATTCTTTGCTATTAAGGGAACGGCTCCTTTGCTGCCTCTACTTTGTTGTGTCCAAATGCAGCCTTTTGCTTGGCCATCATCCATATGCACCTCTTGCAAGCAACCATCCAGTTTTAGGCAACTGATTTCAGATGTTAAGCCCGTGCTTTGTTTTTCAGGATTCTCTGTGATTTTACAGCCACGTTTGTAATCCCCATTCTTTTTCTTAACAAGGATAAGTTCTTGAGAAGGGCTGATGTCAACCAACCCAAAGCATCTTTTGACACCTGGCATCTCTACCATCACTTCCTCATTCCTTTCTCTCAATGGATTGCCTGAGCTCAAGGGAGACAAGTGGTAATTAGAGGATTTTGCTGCTGCCTCCTCTGCCAGGGCGGGCTTTGCTGGACAGTGCTTTCCTTCCCATTCTTTATATTCTGAAAGACATTTTCGGACCAAGTCTTTGACATCACAAGTTCTTACAGATATTTCAGGTACATTAATGGATTTGGTTCTTCCACCAATCCTGTTTCCCGATTCACTGCTGCCAATAGGAGAGAGGGCAGACTCCAGAGCCTTTTGCTTCAAGCTTTTAGTGCCATTAACAAGCAGTAAATCTGTATTCTCAGGTGTTTCTGAAGAATCTACTTTACCTGAGGCAGAGCAGAGCATGTCTTCTGCTTCCTGAAAATCAAGTTATTTCTAAGTATTTATGAACATGATGATGCAAATTCATTAACTATAGGTACTTATTACATTTGTCTTATCCTACCTTCAGCCCAAAGACTCCTAGTAAGATCGTAAAAATTGTAACAGGATTTATTTTTAATGCAGTTGAACATAAAACATACAGCTGGCGAAAAACTTTGTGCAGTTAGAGAGCTGATAGGTGTGCAGTTGGAAAACTGGGTGAGTGCAGGTTAGAGACATTATTTTGGGGAGATCATGCTCTAGACAGAAAATTTATAAAAGGATACGCCCACAAAAGCTCTTACAGTTTTAAAAGTATACAGGAATTATGTGGACCATTAAAAAAAAAGTCTGAGAAATACCATAATTCTTTTATCTAAAGCAGAAGTCAGAATCACATGACTCTTCAGAACTAGTTGGGACTTCAGCTCCCAGCATCTCTCACCATCACTTGAGCTGGCTATGACTAATGGCAGTTATAGTCCAAAAACTCCTAGAAGGCTGTGTGATTCCCACCTGATTTAGAGCATACTGTATCTTACAGAGCTTTTGTACTATTGAAAGTCTGTTTTAAATTCCCCTATAATAAACAAACAGTTTTTAAAAATATAATACACATTCAATATTCAATCAGAATAGAACAACAAGAATCAGTTTTCCTTCAGTCCAAATGCTTGCGCAGACAAGCCAGGCCAAAAGGTGAGCATGACATCTTGGGAGCACATTCCATAATGAAGGCACTATGACACAGAATGTGTTGTCTGTTGACTTAGCAGATAGATACACCACACGGACCTGATATTGAACTGCAGATCCAGAACATTTTATAGGAAAAGACACAGTCATTAAACACAGTGGGTTTCAGAGCACATTTTCAAAACCAAGCAAATAACATGTTCATTAAGAACCAAAATAAAACATTACAACAAATGCATCATGTTGCATGTATAGTATCAAAAAATGTGAAAGAAAAAAGTAACTTTAGAGCAGATTATGTACCTGTTTTGTTGATTTTTTCCAGGCTTGGGGGAAAAAATCAGCAAAGTAATTACACTACTTGCACTGAGTTACTTTTTTTGAGTAACAATCACCAGCAATGTTGTTACATCTCAGCATGTAATGGGGCTGGGTGGATGGTCCTGCAGCAAGTAATTAATCTTTATCATTGTCCAGGTAGTAGCTGGTGGAGGAGGAAGGAGATGATCATCCCAGACAGCTTTTTAAAAAGCTGTGTGGCCTGATTGGAACCACCAAACAGGAAGGGTCTCCCAGAAAGGAAGCACCTGAAGTTGCCGGGGGGGGCTGGGGCTGGGGCAACTCACAAATCCCTGAAAGTGAAATCCATAAATGTGGAAGGGACTGCATACTTGCAGGTTACTTTCTGAAGGCAACATTCCAAGCTCCCTTCTTTTTCCCCACCCCAGAATGTCTCAGGCTTCTTGCTAATAACTGTGTCCCCTGGTTGCAGCAGAAGGTACCACAATTAATGTGTATGCAAGATGAACCTATTTGAAAACAGCTCAATTTGCTAGTCTTGGAGATTTTGTTGTCAACCAAAAATACTTTCACCTGGTTCAGGATGTAGGGTGTGTTTGTGTTTCATTTGTGCCTATATTGGAGAAAGGACCTGTGTCATTTGAACCAACCCCTTGGAAACTGCTTGTTTACACGAAAGACCCACTTGACATCTGGAGAACCAAGAAATACAGTGGAAGGGAAATAAGCAAGAAAAATAAATCTCTGCATCAACACCTTGCAGGACTATCTTTCCTGAGGGCTGATTTTAAAAGCCTGTTTGAAATGTTTCATAGTCCCAGAGTGCATCTTTGAATCATTTATTTCCAACAAGTCAGAAGAAGTAAAGCCATTAGAGAAAGAAAGAAGCACTCCTGACCTGAACGTCTTTTTCCCACCGGGGGCTGCTGCAGCACTCTGATTCCATGCTGGACAATTGTGTGCGGGAATGGCTACTGGCACTGGAAGTCCCATACCTTTTTCTAGACTGAAGCAGAGTTGGTGTCAGGCTCCTCACTGGTATTGTAGGTGTTACTCCTGAAGAACTGAAGCCTTCAGGAAAAACATGATTTTTAAAAAATCAACACAAAGTGCAGTAGCAAATTCAGAATATATCAACTATAGTATGGAAGTTAGATCAAGGTACTGCATCAAGCGGGTATAGCGTAGCACAGCACTCTGCCTATGCAGTTTTATGTCCTCCCCACACTCTATTAATTGTCAAACTCTGGTAGGAGCCACTGCTGCTGCACTTAACTAATGGGAAGGGACAGAGACAACTGAGGAGAGGAAGATGCAGCTGCTCTGGGCTCACACGACAGAAGAAATACGGCTCCACTCCCAGATGGAGAGCATCATTCTTTCCTTCCCCTTGGAACAAAGACCAGTTGCTTCTGACTTGCTTGCTTCCCCTCCACAACAGTAAGAAGCAGCCATTACCACCTCTCCTGAGGCTTGACAGCAATAGGGGAAAGAGTTCTGGTCAGGACACAAAAGACAAGAGGACAGTACCCTGTGCTCCATCCAAAAAGAGATACGTGTGCAGGTAAGCCCCAACAAGATTCTGTCCATAATACGTAAATATCAGCTTGTACCTTCTGACTAAAAAAGAATTTCCCCCCACATTATTTCATTGCTGATGTTGTGTGCCTTCTAGTTGCTTCCAACTTATGGCAACCCTAAGGTGAACCTACTGCAGGGTTTTTTGGGGGGCTAAGGGTATGTGACATGCACAAGGTCTCCAGGGTCATAGTTCAATGCTCCAACCACTACACCACACTGACCCATAGTTCCCGCTAATTATTTTTATTACAGCATACTCTATGGAAAATACAACAAAAGTAATGGCATGTGTTAAGAAAGCAAAATAAGATATATATATATATACACAAAAAAATCTGGTCTCAGGTACTATTGATGCCTTCATATTACTCCAAGGAAAAAGAAAAAGAAAAAAAAGCAAGGGAGAGCAGGATGAGAAAATCACTGCCTCTCTTCTCCATCCCAGACTTTTTCTCTCTAATAAAAGGGTTGTTAGGTTTTTGTCACAGACTTGCATGACATGTGCTTTTGCACAAAACAGAATTTGAACTTGAATTTCTCCTGCTGAAGATCCAGCACTTGGCCAGAAAATCACATTGGCTCTAAGACCTTTTAGCCAGATGAAATTATGGTATTTGCCAGCATATAAGATGCAACAGCGTATAAGATGCACCCTATATATATTCCACCAAACACCATATGCCAGTGTGTAAGACAGACTGATGTATAAGATGCACCCCATTTTCAAACAGTGTATTTCAGGACAAGAGCAAGTCTTATACACCAGCAAATATGGTAAGAGTCTCAATATACAGATAACAGGGCCTGGCCTTCAAAAAATCTTTCCTGGGAAGCTCACAAAATAGAAATACATAATTATAATAATGAAATAAGACACATTCATTAAACAGCAAAACAACAGACAAAAAAGCAGCTTTAAAACCAATCAGAGTGGGCACTGTGCAAGTTGTGCTATGGAGGGCTTTTCAGAAATGGTGCAAACAGCCCAATGGTTATTTGCCAAAACTCTCACTGGGAGAGGCATTTGCAATGAGGCTTATGGAGATTACCTTTATACAGGCCAGCTCATGTGCAGATAAGCAATTCTTTAGTCTTAAGAAAAAATACTTACATGCTCTCAGGAGTTTATTCGATGTAGACGGGTAGTCTTTTTGACTTACAGATGGGGGAAACAAATGCTTGAGAATGCTGAGACATGTCTGCACAAATAGGACTTGGACTAGGTGTATGCATGTTTCCTCCAACTGGAGTACGCTGTCAAGATGAGAAAAGCTTTTTCAAGGAATACATATAACCAAATATACTATAAAAGGATAAGAAATATGATTCATATTTCAGTCATAGCTTTAGCACATCTGAGCATAGAATGTCATTGTAATACTTTTTATAATTCACTTGATAGAAAGCAGGATACAAAGTGGTCACTACATAATTTTTTCATACAATATGAAGGTTTTTTTGTCTGCTCATTTAATACCATCTACTGAAGTGGAGACCTCAGTGGGCTGATGTGGGAAATTGCCCAGTTCTCCCAAAAACAAAGCAGCTCCTCAGGGAGTAAAGAAGAATTAATTTTGAACAAGCTCTGGTTCAGCAACTGAGAACATGGTTTGCTTGATTCTTCTTGGAGCCATTCCATGGCACTCCCATGTAAAGCAGGGGAAGTCTCCTGTAAAGAACGCTTGGATGGTGCTTTGACAACAGTCGTCAGTGTGAAAACAGTGAGCTTGACGGACCAATGATCTAGCTCAGGAAAAAGTAGGGGTGGGAACAGTGTGGTCCTCCAGAGATAGTTAGACTAAAGGTCCTGGACTGCCATGGCTGCTGGAAGTTGTAGTCCTTCACCATTTGGAGGTCTACCTAATTCCCACCCCAAAATCAAAAGTTGCTTTCTGTGCAAATTAGTTTGAATACTTACAAAACCAAAAGAGCTGATGAGAGACAGCACTTGTCCAGGGGTACGTGAATAATCTTGCTTTGGTTTTGACATGGATGGTGTTGTGAGGATATCCATCATATTTAGTTCTGAGAAAAAAAATTAAGAATCTTAATGCCATTAAGAACATACCATTAAGAAGACTTCAAGTTTGGTTCTGGTCATTTACTCTGGACTTGCCTCGTGCCCTGTAACAGCAGCACTAACACTAGGAAGCTAGGAAAAAGCTTTAACATCAAAAGCCCAATTCCTGCCAATGCACATGACTTTTTGGAATTAATTTGTTGTGTTATTCATTCACAAGTCTTCAAATCTAATGAGTTATTGCTAGTGTTCTAAAAAAAAATTATCATGTTCGTCATTACATTTGATGATAGGATTGTTGCCAGTTAGTTATACAAGCACACTTTAAAAAAGGCTCCACACCACTCATGACAGCAACCCTGTCTGCTGCTGCTAACTGCCTCTCAGAGCAATACAACACTTTCTCCCGAGTCACTCAAGGAAGTGTGGTTGGCCATATTTCCTGGAGTGACTTGACAGAAAACATTGTGCCATTCTTAAACATGGATGAAAGCTGCAGACAGGAGCAGACACATAAAGTACACAATGACTTTGCCAGCCATCACAATAAATGACAAATACAACAGGTCACTGCCTTGTTTTCCCCTAAAAGGAACTCATTACAGATATAATAATTTGCAACGTGTGATCTGTGAAGTCTGCATACTATCACTCCTCTTAGATCCCCAACACCGAAACATCAGCCAGTTCTGCTACATTTCATTGCTAACAGCTGTTTGGGACCATTTCATTAAAAAATGGAGGTATTGCATAATTTTTTTAAAAAAGTAAATAATGCTATAGAAAGATACAGTATTATCAGAAAATACTAAAGCCTCAAGTATTACTTCACTAAATTTCACAAATGCTGTATGGGAAACTACTTTTAATAGTCACTACCATTTCAAAATTTGTCAGATGGCTTCTGTTGGAGAAATAAGTCCAAAGTTTCTCCAGCAATGCCAAACCAGTTGAGCTATTCTTTGGACCTGGCTTATGCTCTACACACAAGAAATCCTTATTTTAAACGTATTTATAGATAAAAGGGTATATGCTATTGTAACTAGCAGTAAATATTATCATATATTTGGAAACAGCTCTCTCTCTCTCTCTGACATATTTTGAGTGTGTCTTTGGTGTCTCACCTCTGTTCAGATTGATTTTGGACAGTCCAAAGTCTGTCAGCTTAATGTGACCTTCATTAGATATCAACATGTTGTCTGGTTTCAGGTCCCTGTAGTTATAAAGAAAATGAAATAAATCTGGTGTGCGCGCACGCACACACGCGGATTACTGCAATACCAGGGCAACATTAACAAAAATTACTCTACACTGTTAGGTTCCATAGTATGCAACGACTACCCATTAATCCTTGGTGTTTCTGTGCTGATTCAGTAATTCTACACACACCAGGGGCCCTTTCACACAACACAATTATGGCATCATGATTCCTCTTTAACTGCCATGGCTCCATCTTATGGAACCACTGGATTAGCTGTTTAATGTTGTTGTTGTGTGCCTTCAAGTCATTTCTGACTTACGATAAGCTTAAGGTGAACCTATAATGGGGTTTTCTTGGCAGAATTTGTTCAGATGGGGTTTGCCCTTGCCTTCTTCTGAGGTTGAGAAAGTATGACTTGCTGAAGGTCACCCACTGGGTTTCTATGACCAAGTGGGGTTTGAACCCTGGCCTCCCAGTATTGTAGTCTTACACTGAAACTACTACACTATGTTGGCTCTTTGCAGTTTTGGTAGGGGTATTTAGAACTTTCAGGCAGAGAACACTGGTGCCCCACCAGAGTACAAGCCCTAGGATTCAAAAGAAAAGAATCATGACAATTAAAGTGGAGTCGCAGTTCTGTGTTCATGCAGGGACCCTAGGTGCCTCTGATAAACAATTCAGTTGGCCTGTTGACTAAATATACACCTAGATCTCTTTGCTTCAAAGGAAGAGGCCTCTTTGTTAGATGTTAGAAACATTGCTATAGTTCTGCATGACAAACTATAATTGCAACAAATGCCCAATTTATTTATTTTGGTGATGATTTAATTGGTACTTCAGTGTGAGCCTTTGGTTCTTGACAGCCAATCTGGTGTATTGGTTTGTATCTTAGACTATGACTCTGGAGTCCAGGATTCAATTCCCTGCTAGGCCATCGGAACCCAAAGGGTGACCCTGGATACATCACACACTCTCAACCAGCAGGAAACCCCTGTGATACGTTCCCTTTAGGGTTGCCATAAGTCAGAATGACTTGAAGGTCCACAACAACAACTGGATCCTCTGTCTTCCTAGAAACCCAAAGTGGATATCATCATTTTGATATACGAGAATGCTTTTAATAAGATGGCTTCAACTCAGCTCAATATGATTTTCTTTCCTTTGAAGGTGTTCTACTTTTGAATGTAATTCACTGCCAGGAAAAAAAAAAATGCCAGTAGGATAGAGAGGAGGAGTCTCTGCCCCACAGACCAAATTTAACCATTCTGACCTCCCTACCTCGCCCACAAAGGTCCCCCCTCTTCAGAGAAAGGAGAACAGAGGGAAGTTATTCCTAGCTGGATGAGACCACAATATGCTCCTGGCACCTTAAGTTGCCTCAAGTTTAGGACTATATGATAACTTCATCAAGCCAAGAGACATGGCATTTGAGTGCCTGGGAAGGAGCGTTTGGAATAAGTTTTTGGGGGGCTAAAACTTCTAGAATCCCCTAGCCTCTGCCACTGCCGCCGCCACCGCCACCGCCAGCTTGATTGGTTGATTCACATCCCATCTTGTCCCAAGGCTAGTAGTCAATATGCCTTACAAGGGTGATCTTTATAGTCTAACCTTTCTAGGAGGAGAAATTCCAGATCCTGGGAGAATCTACCAAGAAGGCCCTCTCCTATATTCCTACCAGATGTAGTAGTGAGTATGGTGAGACAGAGAGAAGAGCCTCCTCAGGAGATCTCAAAATCTAGGCAGGCTCATATGGGAGAATAACTTAGACCTAAGCCATATGAGGAGAGAGGTTGGGAAATCAGTTCCATCCTCTTTGGACAACCATCCCAAGGCTATAATTAAAGCATTTGATCCTTCCTGGTATGGGATGTAGCAATAAAGGCTGTGTAAACAAATCTTACCTGTGGATTATGCCATGCCTGTGAAGGTAATCTAGAGCCAGTGCTACCTCAGAAATATATTTCACTGCCATGTCTTCATCAAAATAACCATATATGTGAAGAAGAGATTTAACATCTCCCCCAATGAGATACTCCATTACCTGTTGATGAAAAACATTACAATAAAACACTCTTCTATTGCTCTTAGCTCATGGCAACAAGTTTTTCACCCTCTCTGCAGTTTGTTTCTTCCCTCCAGAATGGCCTGTAAATGTGTAGAGATCATGACAGCTAATGTCATACAGGCAATAACAGAAATTCAGCACAGATATAGGTCAGAATCCTCTGTCTCAGTCTACTTTGTGTAACTTAGGTATACTTGGCTATGTACAGAGGGGCTTTGAAACTCTGTTAGTGAATTGCAAAGATGCATAACAGGATACCAGCTAGAGGGTCTCAGTGTGTATCAGCACTGCCTAGTTGGTGTCCTAATGTACAAGGGAACCAGTGCACCATGATCCAAATGCGCATCGGTCACTTTGCTGGTTCCCCTGCATAGTAACCTAACAGCAGCCCTTTACGGGATATGGACATTACAGAACTGCCCAATTCTAACTCCCACAGACCTAAGTCCACTTACAAAGGCCTAAGTCTCCAAGAGGATTCTGGACCCAATGTTTTTTAAAGACTCCAAAATAAGGCTACTTGAATACAGATGATACTTCTGACTTCTGTATGGCTAGTTTCTTTTCCCAGGAAGACAACACTGAGAAAAGACCTATCCTCTCCTATTCAAGCGGAGAGTAGAGGAGGATAAACACTTTGAAGAATACTATTTTAAGAACTAAAAGCAGAAGCTGAACACTAGGCAAGGAAAGAGAAGGGGAAAAAAGATTATCTCATACTGCTATAAATCTGGGGTGGGCAAGTATCAAGCATAGCCTATGAACTCTGTTCCTCCTCCCACTGGCCTACAGAAAAAAAATGCCTTCTCTAAAAAGCAAAAAAGTTTCTAGGGTGGTACAATTTGCCATTAAAATGTAATTTTGCCCACTGTTTTGCCCTATTTAGGCCCAGGAAGCAAAAGGGTTTTAGAAATGGGTTGCCAACCACAAGTACAAAGAGTTTACTCACCAAATAGACATTGTTTGCAGACTGAAGAGAGTAGTATAAGTGCACAATGAAAGGACTTTTGCTAAGAGCCAGAGCATTTCTCTCTGCCTGCACTTGGTGGACCATATTCTTATTTATAAGATCAGCTTTTTTTACTACCTGTAAAGCAATCCACATACAGATTGACAAATTTTATCTATATGATTTCATATATCTGGATTTTCTCATTATCCATCCATCCCATTCTCAGATTTGGACTCAAAGAAGCTTACAAAAAGAATAAAATAGAATAAAAACATGTATAGGATACATTAAAAAACACATAACTAAAAACATACAAAATTAAGAGTAAAACAATATTTAATAACAACACAATTAAAACCATCTAAAACCTCACTTTTCACCAAGATTAAAAACAATACTGAATCACATGCTCAAAATCACGTTTCCAAAAGTTTGCTGGAAAAGACAGGTCTTAATCAGCCACTGAAAGGACAGCAAAGAAAGCACCACCCTAGCTCCCCTGGGGAGGAAGTTTCAAAGTGTGGGAGCAGCCACAGAGACAGCTCTCAAACATTCCCACCAACTGTGTCTGTGAAGGCAATAGGACAGAGAGAATGGCTTCTCCTGAAGATCTCAGAGCTCAAATGGGAGACACAGTGCCTCAGTCAGCCTGGACCCAAGCTGCATAGGGCTTCATAGGTCAAAAGCAGCACTTTGAATTGTGCCTGGAACCAGGCCTGCTGCCAGCAGAGCTGTTGCAGCAAGGGAGTTGTGTGCTTTCTCATAGCGTTGGTGTGCCAGGCAGCTGCAAATAAAACATGAATTATACATATTAACATACAAGTTTAATTAATTACACTATTGGAACATCAATTAAAACACCAATTAAAAACTCCACACTAAAATAAGCAATAAAATATTTCAAAGTCCAGCACACGCTGTTTCAAAACTGGATTCTAGGATAGTTTTTAGACTGCTGTTATGAGTCCTTAAAAGAGTAGTTTGATGTGTTTTACATTTTTTTCCTTTGTATTGTTTTAATTGTTAATCACCTCAGGAGCTCTTATGGGCTGGGAGGCAATACAGAAATACAATCAATCAATCAATCACAGAAGGCCTGCCTATGCCTGGTGGCAGACGAGGGAGGAGGATAGCCTAATGTTCCTTGGAAGGCAGTTCTTTAATCTGGAAACAGCCAGCAAGAAAACCATATCTTGTTTCTCTTGTTTCTTGTTGAAGATAGTGATAGTATATTTCGCCCTCCATATCCGTGGATTCTGTATCCATGGATTCAATCACCCATAGCTTGAAAATATTAAAAAAATTCCAAAAAGCAAACTTTGATTTTGTCATTTTATATAAGAGATGCCATGTTTGTACACAATTGTACATAACAGGATGAACATCCATGAATTTTGGTATCCACAGAGGGTCCTAGTACCAAACCCTAATGGATACCAAGAGCCCACTGTAATTCTCACAACCCAGGCAGGATTATATGGGAAAATATGGTCTTTCACAAAGCCTGAGTCTAAATTGTATAAGCCTGAGTCTAAGTTGTATAACATTTTATAGGTCAAACACAACATTTTAAATTATGCCCAGAAACAAACTGGTAGTCACGAATAGCAGGAAAGTTATGTTCTCTGTAACCAGATCCAAGGAATTGTCCAGCCATCGTGTTTTAGACACACGTGTGTGTGCGCATGTGCACACACACCTTCAAGTCAACTATCAATTTATGGTGACCCCATGAATTTCATAAGGTTTTCTTAGGCAAGTAATACTCAGAGGTGGTTTGGCCAGTTAGTTTTTCTGAAATATAGCCTACAGAACCTGGTATTCAGCAACTGACCCAGCTTAACTTCCAAGATCAGATGGGATCTGGTGCCTTTAGGGTATTTAGGCCTTATATTGGACAGGATGCTCAGGTGCAACTGTATCCTGTGAAAGTTATTTCCTCTAACCAGAGCTCTGACAGAATCATCCAAGGAGACATCATGAAATTCCGCAAGAGCCACCAGAAAACCAGATCCATCAGCCCCGACCACTGCAGATGCTTCAAGTTCAAGCAAAACTAAACTCTGTCAGGTAATAATCTGTCTATGACAACAGCACTACAGAGAATTCCCCCACACAAAGACTAATCAGCACCATCCAGCCAAAAATCAAGTCCAGAATATGTCCCGCAATATGAAAGTGACTTGCTAGCATAGGCAACAGGCCCACTGCCATTATGGTAGATACGTAACCACCCTTGACAGGTTAGTTTCAACATGGATTTTGATTTTTTCCAACACAACTAGCCAAGGGGACATCAGCACCACCAATGAGAATTTCTCTGCTAGCTTAACAAGGAAGACTGTTGAACAGACAAATAGAAGATGTGTGAGTATGTAGATGCTTTCAAGTCACTGTTGACTTATGGTGACCCCATGAATTTCAGAGTTTTCTTCTTAGGCAAGGAATGCTTGAATCTAATTTTGCCCATTCTTTCCTCGGAAATATAGTCAACAGCATCTATTTCTCCCATCCAAGTACTAACCAGGGCTGACCTTACTTAGCTTCCCAGGTCAGACAGGATCTGGTGCCTTTAGGATATTTAAGACTCTTGAAGTTGAAGATACACCAGCAGAATCCCTGTTTAGTCCCAGGGAGCTAATTTCAGATATACATATTTAATCCTGGAGGCCTATGAGACAGGGTACCTGATGACAGAAGTGCAACAGACAACTCCAGCTCTGCCTCATGGGCTCCTAGGTCTT
Organism: Ctenosaura bakeri; assembly: GCA_948474755.1. Lineage (NCBI taxonomy): Eukaryota > Metazoa > Chordata > Lepidosauria > Squamata > Iguanidae > Ctenosaura > Ctenosaura bakeri. Next base: position 114,452 of record CAOLHI010002024.1, read on the forward strand.
GCATGCTGCTGTACAGAGAAGCCTAGTGTGCATAGCTGAGAGAGATTTCCCCCAACTTCATCCAACCCGATCAGGTAAACATGACAGTGTAAAATAAAATCAGTTTCTCCAGTTTGTTTTTAAATTATACATGTAAATCATAACTCATGAAAAACAAGCAGGCAACATAATTTTTTTCTGTGCTAAACTTTTAACAATTCCTCACATGTATTATCTGTATTTCATTCCACCCTAAAGTATAAGTATACATAAAATTGTGTGATGCAATGATTTCCAGCACTCAGTGCCAGCTTAGCCATCCACCAGTACAATTCTTCTTTATCCTGACCAATGAGCTGGACATTCTTGAGACTCTTTTGATCAGTTTGTAAGAGTAAAAATCTCAAACACACACTAACTGACAAGAATTCTGGTGCTGAACATGCTAGAAAGTTTAACAAATTGCTCCTAATCTGCTTCCCCGTCCCCGTAGTAACTCCTTCTAAAACAGTCATGTATAGGTATTTACTTTCTTAGCTCTTTGCAGATGATTCATATTCATTTAATGCAACTGCTTAAATCACTTTTCAAAGAAAATGAGCACGGAATATTTAGTTGAAGAATTTGTCATTAAAATGATGAGCTGTTCTTTCTAATAAAATATCAGGATTTGAACAACTATACAACTCTAATGTTGGAAGCATTGGACAAGATGCACAAATTACAACTGTATGATTACTGAAAGCTATTCCAGCACTTCTAATAGTTTTATTCAACTGGATTTATATAATCTCATGTCATATATGAGTTGCTGTGCATTAGATTGAACTAATGTGTTTGAGAACAATCAGCTAAATATGTGCACACATATATGACCTCACATGACTCAATATGTGAACATGATCAGCGTGTTACTACATATACTGTGTAAATTCAGTTACTTTTTTGTAAAAGTAACTTAATTTGTGTAATTGTCACATAAGCCACTATGTGTCATACCATATCAATTGGTTTGCAAAGAGTTCTTGTAGTACCTTCAAGACCAACTGAGAGAAAGAAATTGGTAGAATAAGCTTTTGTCGATTTAAGTCTACTTCATCAGATGCATGGCCTGAAGTAGTCTTAAGTCTACACAAGTTTGTTCTCTCAGTTTCAAAGGTGCTACAACATCCCTTTGTATACTGATCTAGACTAGTATAACTGTGTCTTTGAATAATCGCAGTTGGCTGCATGAAAACATGTGTGGGCATGTCCCAAGACTAGGGCCATTTCCGCACGACACTCTTCTAGCGCGATGATTCTACTTTCAACCTCCTATGGAATCCTGGGGTTTGCAGTTCCGGGAGGGGCCAGCCGGCCCCTCCCGGAACTGCAAACCCCAGGATTCCATAGGAGGTTGAAAGTGGAATCATCACGCTAGAAGAGTGTTGTGACGAAATGGCCTAGAAAGTGACCATTACAATCACTACCTCCTAGACCAGCAGTTCTCAACCTGTGGGTCGCAACCCCTTTGGGAGTTGAACTACCCTTTCACAGGGGTCGCCTAAGACCATTGGAAAATACGTATTTCCATTGGTCTTAGGCTCCATTCCCTCCTCAGTGGTGGTGCGCAAGTGCGAGCCACGCGCTCGCATCCTCCTGCCCCCTGTTCAGAAGGGACTGGAATCGCTCCCCTTCTCCGCTACCTGGAGAACCTCCCATCTGATGGGCCAGCTTGGGGGGGTGGCAGCATGGGGGGCAGGCCGCCTCCTCTCCACAGCCCCTGCCCCACTCGCCATGGAGGGGGGGCGCTGCGGAAGGGCCAAGGGGCCGCAAGGCGGCGCTTTCCCGGGGGGTGAGCTGCGCCCGGCACAAAAGACAAAGGCGCTGGGATTCCTCCCCCCCGGCCAGGGTCTACACTCCGAAAACTTTTCCCACACTGCCCCCCCCAGTGGAAACGAGAGCGAAGCAGTAGCAGAGCCCGGGGGGGGTCTCAGAGTTTTTTCCTGGGGGAGATGCGTGGCTCCTCTTTCCCTCCCTGCCCCCCCTTCCTGGCCAGTGAGGCGGCCCTTGCCGGAGGGGGGGAGACATTGTAAATAATAAATAATTTTATGGTTGGGGGTCACCACAACATGAGGAACTGTATTAAAGGGTCACGGCATTAGGAAGGTTGAGAACCACTGTCCTGGACCAAAATATTTTTTAAGAGTAGCATTTTTTGTAAGTACGTTTTACAAGTAGAACCTAATTGTTGCAAGAAAACTGGACAACCCTGCAGGACTTGTCTGCCACCCCTCTCCCCAGAATAACTGCCCTTATTCAGCGCCTGCACAAAAACAAACAAGAACAATTTATTCTAAGATTTAAACCACAGCTTACACCCAGTTATGCCTCAAGTTAACCCCCTGAAATACGAGTTCAATAGCTTGATTTTAAATATGCCCAAGTCTGGATCCATACCATGTATTCATTTGAGCCACGGTAGGACAGAACTTGGTGGTCGTTGTTTATAAACTGAATTGCGTCCAGAAGATTTTTGGCTAAGAAATTAGTCTGAAAATGCCACAAAGACCTGTTTTTTTCCCCCCTCTGCAACAAACCAGCAGGACCACCCCTTCTAAAAATCCTTTGAAACCGACTTTTTTTGCTTCTTGTTGCAGTTTCCTCATTTGTTGTTCACCTCTCTGAGAGTCTTGGAAGGAGGTTAATTAAGATTTCAAGCAGGCGTTTAATGCCCCGAGAATGAACCTTCTAGACTACAGCTCCCAGAATCCCCCCCTCAGGCGGCAGGACATGATATTCTGGGAACTGTTGACCCCCGTCCCCCCGCCCCCCCCAAATCCCTTTTCCATAATCTGGGTCGTGCCAAATCCCTGGGCAGGCAGGCAGCCCCACCCCGCCGCGCGGCTCACCTTGACGGCGTAGAGCTTCCCCCCTTTGCGCCCCAGGTAGACCTTCCCGAAGGCGCCGCGGCTGATGGGCTTTAGGATGGCGAAGTCCTGGATGGAGGGCGGCCGGGGCACGGCGACGCGCCTCACCCGAGAGGCCTCCCTCTCCTCCGCCGGGCTCTTCTCGGCGGGCGCCGCCGCCGCCGCCGCCGCCGCCTCCATGGCCGTCCTGCTCCCCCCTCCCACCCCCCAGCTCTTCCGCTCCTTCTTTCCTTCCCTCGCAGCCCCAGCCGCAGCTTCACCCCGCGACAATTCAAAGCTACGCTCCGCCTCCGCGCGCGGCGACGTCAGGCGTCAACTGAAAGGAACGCATGAGGTACCCCTCCCCCAGCCAATTCTTAGAGGGGGTAGGGAGGGTCACGTGTCCCTGTGTGGCACCAGGGCCGGTTTAATATTGGCTGTTTCCTCACTAGACCACAATAGCGCTATTATTTCACTTTCAACATCCTATGGAATCCTGGGGTTTGCAGCTGAGGGAGGGGCCTTCTATAGGATGTTGAAAATGGAATAATCCCGGAGAATGAACCTTCTAGACTGCAGCTCCCAGAATCCCCCCTCCCAGGCGGGATTATAAAAAAAGTTTATATAAAAAAAGATTATTATAAAAAAAGATTATTATAAAAAAAGATTATAAAAAGTCAAAGTGGATTTGTTTGTGTAAGGTGAAGACCTCATATGATTAGCTGTGTGAGGGCAAGACTTCATAGGATTGGCTGCCTGAGACTATTTTATGGAATCCTGGGGTTTGCAGTTTAGGGAGGGGCCTTTAGAATTCTCAGCCAGAGAGCTCTTGGGCCTCAATAAACCACGAACCCAGAATTCCACAGGATGTTGAAAGTGGAATAATAGCACTATAACAGTGTAGGATTTATTGGAGGTGGGTATGGGGCTCACATACTGCACTTTGCTTTCTTAGACAAGTTCAGCTTTCTTAGAGGCATCTAACGTTCTCCTCCTTTGGAAAGTATAAGACACTGTGTACATGTGCACAGGAAAGAAAATGAAAACACTGGTGTTAAAAGTAATATTACAATTAAGTTAAATTCAATTGTTGCAGATTACAGACACACTCAGAGATTGAATAGTATGAGAAGACTTCTGAGAGCCAGCATACCATAGTATTTTGAGCATTGGCCTATGAGTCTGGAAACCAGGGTTCAAATCTCCATCCAGCCATGGAAACCCACTGGATGACCTTGAGCAAGTCACACTCTCTCAGCCTCAGAAGATGGCAAAGGCAAACCACCTCTGAACAAATCTTGCCAAGAAAACTCCACAATAGGGTCACCTTTAGGTCACTGTAAGTTGGAAATGACCTGGAGGCACACAACAACAACAGGTTTTTTTATAGTTTTTTCCTATAGGCAGAAGAACTACTTTCAGAAAAGCAGTGACATTAATCTATTGCAGAGAAAAAAACAGTCTTGTAACTTTTGAAGACTTAGGATTGAAATCCTGTGCATGGTTGTTGTTATGTATCTTCAAGTCAATTGCAACGTATGATGATCCTGTCATAGGGTTTTCCTCAGAAGATTTATTTAGAAGAGAGTTGCCATTGTCTTCCCCTAAGGCTGTAGGAGTGTGACTTGCCCAAGGTCACCAAGAGGGTTTCTACAGCCGAGAAGGACTTTGAAATTCGTTTCTCAGAATCCAGCACTTTTAACAATTATACCATGCTGGCTCCACTTGCATTTACATTGGTGAAAGACACACTGAAAATCAGACTTACTTCTGTGAACATCTCTAATGCTACTATTCTTTGTTATTTCCTTCAGTATGAAAGCATGTTGTTTATTTGGAGTAGACACACACAGGATTGTGCTACAACAGATTTATCAGGGTGTATAACTTTCTGAACTATAATCCACTTCAGCAGTTGCACAAAGAATTGACCTTATTTAGCAGGCATACTATAGCACTGATGTACCCAGTGGATTCCTACATATTGAACTACAATTTCCTGAATTCATCACTATTGGTGTGCTGCCTGGGATTTCTGGGATCTCACATTTAACAACAGCTGGGACTCAAGGCTGGGGACCATTAGTATAAAGGAATTGTGAAGTCTGAACAGTGAGATTAAATGTCAATTAAATGAAAAAAAAGTGCATTTTGCCCAGTTTGAATTGGAAAGCATTTTGTTGTTAACTGCCGTCAAATTGACTTTGACTTACGGCAACCCTATGAAAGAGAAACGTCCAAGTCATGTGATCATCAACAGTTCTGCTCAGGTCCTGCAGACTCAGGCATACGGCTTTCTTGATTGGGTCTATCCGTCTGTAATGTTATCTTAATCTTTTTCTAATTCCTTCTACCTTACCAAGCATTATTATCTTTTCTATTGAATCATGTCTTTTCATTATGTGTCCAAAGTACAACAGTCTCAGTTCAGTCGTTTCAGTTTCTAAGGCAAGTTCAGGATTGATTTGCTCTAGGACCTGTCTTTTTAGCAGTCCAGCATATCTGCAGAACCCTTCTCTGGCACCACATTTCAAATGAGTTTTCTTCCTATCAGCTTTCTTCACTGTCCAGCTTTCAGAACCCATACATAGCAACTAGAAATATGATGGCGTGGACAATTTGAACGTTAGTATTCAATCTGTATCTTGATACTTCAGGATCTCGTCTAACTCCTTCATAGCCACCCAAATGCTAGTTTTCTTCCAATTTTTTGACTGCTGCCTCTATTCTCATTAATGACTCAGCCAATATCTGGAAAATTCTAAACTATTTCAAAGTCTCCATCGTCTGCATAAATGTATGTAAATCATCAGGTGTCATTATTTTTATCTTCTTAATGTTCAACTGTAAACCTGCCTTTCCACTTTCTTCCTTTACTTTCTATAGTAATTGTTCCAAGTCCTTTCTATTTTCTGCATTTATTTAAATTGCTGATGTTCCTTCCTCCAATTTTCATGCCAGCTTCTATATGAGTGTCATCCTGCTTTACCTATGTGCCTTTCCGCCCTACACTGTTATAGTGCTATTATTCCACTTTCAGCATCCTGTGGAATTCTAGGGTTTGTAGTTTACTGTGGCCAAAGAGCTCTCTGGCTCAGAATTCTAAATGCTCCGCCCTAAACTGCAAACCCCAGGATTCCACAGGATGTTGGAAATGGAATAATCTACTATATAAAAGTCAGTGAGTGATTTTATCTGTTTGTCTGTGTAAGGCAGGTGCAGATCTCAAATGAGGTCTTTCCCTATGAAGATTTTATGGAATCCTGGGGTTGACAGTTCAGGGAAGAGCCTTTAAAATTCTCAGCCAGAGCGCTCAGGCCGGTTGCTATGGAGACGAGGCCAAGCAGCAAGAAGGAAGCCAGTGTATTCCCTCAGGAATCCAACCCCTGTTATGTTAACAACTCTGAATACAGACTGGATTGGGGAATATGGGGAAAAGTTACAGGTACTGGACAAAGCAGTTTGGGAAATTAAGAGACCCAGGATCTCAAATCTGTGTATTTCAACCACATCTAACTCCTAAGGTAAGGTAAGGTAATTCCAAAGGGGTTTCTAGCAAGTGTTTCCAATGAGAAAATAAAATCCCGGGCAACGCCGGGTAAATAACGCTAGTAGCGCTATAACAGTGTAGTGCGAAAATGATCTCTGTGTTCAGCCTACAAGGTGACACGGAGAGGGTGATAAAATGGAGCTTTGGCTAACCTTGCCAGTTGGAAGCATTACCTCCCCAAATCAATAGGAAAATAATACTTGCTTTCGGCAGCCCAAAGTATTATGGGCGGAGAATTATTTAACAATTTCATTTCACTGAATTAACGTGGGGTGAAGAAGCCAGGTTCAGTAGGAGAGACGAGCTGCGAAGATGACCCGGAAGGACTACTGACTCACCGCCCATTTCCGGAACAGCCGTCAGCGCTCAGGGCTGGGTCCGGCTCAGCCTGAGCCGGCCGTAGGAGGCGGCCATTTTCCAGCCGAGCGGAGAGGGGCCCGGCTCCCTTTTCCTGCGAAGGACGGGCCCGGAAGGGCCGAGAAAGAGCGACCGCCTGGTGCTGCGCGGGGACTGCTGGGCCGCCTCCGGGGCCGGGAGCGGGCAGGATGTTTTCTTTTTCTACCACGGTGCAGCCTCAGGTAAAGGCCCGAGAATTGGTCGTCGTGGCGGCCGGAATACGTTACAGGAAGCCGCTATTGTTCTGCGTTATCGAGCGCTGTCGGACATCCCGCCTCAAGATGTCCCAGGGCGGCCAAGGCGGGCGGGAGGAGGTGGAGAGGGATGCAGAGAGGAAGGATAAAGGAGGGAGGGATGGAGTCTCTTCGGAAGGAAATAGGAAGAAGGAAAATAGGACCGTTTCCGCACTAGATTCTTATTATAGCGCTATGATTCCACTTTCAACACCCTGTGGAATCCTGGGGGTTGCGGTTTAGAGAGGGGCCTCAAAGGCCCCTCCCTAAACTGTAAACCCCAGGATTCCATAGGATGTTGGAAGTGGAATCATAGCGCTATAACAATCTAGTGCGGAAACGGCCTAGGTCTGTCCGCCTTACTGAGAGTCGAGGTTTCCAACGCTTGGCGGGGCAGTTCAGGATGCAAGAGAAGCCCCGTGGGGTCTCCTTTTCACCCGTGTGGACCTGGGAGCCTCTAGGACAGGGTTTCGCAGTCGGGGTTCCCTGGAACCCTAGGATTCATTGATGGGTCACTAGCAGCTCCGTGAGAGGTAGCAGTTTTTAAAAAATAAATACTTTTGAGCTATAGATAATTTTGAATGCAAGAATTCCTTGAGACCTGTAGTTTTTGTACCGGGGTTCCCTGAGACCTCTTCCTTCAAGGTAAAAAGGTTGATAAAAGATTGCTCTGGGAAGCCTCTTTCAAAGGGCCAAGGCTGCTAAACTGTTCCATCATGGGAATGATAAAAAGAGCCCCTGGCACCCCTAAGGCTAAGAGAGGTTATTTTGGCATGAGTTTTTCGTGGATATTTTTTCTCAGGGAGTGTTCTGTAAATGCCACAAACAGAAGGGGAGAATAATAGAACACACACAGTTGAATTTCCCCAACATTTTGTATTCAGAAGCATAGGGACAACAGAGTTTGGATGTTTTCCTCCATTTGCTAAAATAGCTGTTTATTGATCTGCAAGGGGGATCCTGCAACACCTTTGAGTCTGAGAGAAAGAAGTTTGGTGCATAAGCTTTTGTGGACTCAGTCTGCTTCCTCAGATTTTATTGAATATGTTTTTTGATCTGTTGTTGAATTTTTTTTCCAATTCCACTACCCTCTGCCATATTGTAGTCTGTGAGAACAGTGACTACAGAAAATGTCAAAAACTTACCTGTTTTATATATTATGTGGGCCTGTGTTAATGATCAAAGCTGAAACCAGCAGCTTTGTTTTGTATCTGAGAGGGAAACGTATCTGCTCACCTTCTTTAGCATAATATCTGCTCAGTATTGTTGTTTATTTTTTGTAAGGAATATGAGGGCATCAGGAGCTACTGAGGTGTGGTTGTTTGAGCATTGGTCTACAACTCTGGGGCCCAGGATTTAAATGCCTGCTCAATCATGAAAAACCAGTGGGTGTCCTTGGGAAGTCAAACTCTCTTAGCTTTAGAGAAAGACAAAGGCAAAACCTCTCTGAACAAATCTTGCCAAGAAAACCTGGTGATAGTTTCACCTTTGGACCACTGTAAATCAGAAACAACTTGACGCATACAACAGCAACATTTCGATATGTAGAATGCTGGTTGGCATTGAATTGTGTAATCAGGTGTTTAAGGTTGAGGAAATCGGGAGGGAAAGAGGAAGTGCCAGAAAAAAGAAGCAGTGATTGATACATTCAGGTACTGGAAGACAGCAGGATCCACTTTTCTGAAAATATTTGTGTTAAACAGCTAAACAGAAAGAATATTGAAATGATCTTACACTCAGGATTGTAACTATGAAGGACAGAAGGGATGGCTTGTTTTATTGTACAAACAGAAATATTAGTTTTTAAGTTAGGCATAAAAGACAAACATTGTTAAATATATAAAGATTATTGGTCTATAAGATAGAAAACCAAGAGTACAGTATATTTTCTGGACTTAAATTCAATACAAAGCTATATGCTGATAAGCCATTTTTAAAAAGTGCAAGGGTGTTAAGTTCTTTTAGTGAATAAAATTAATTAATTTGATTAAATTAATGCATTTGGGGTAACTAATTTCATTGGCTTTGGTTTTTTTAATCTCTTTAAAGAGATTACATTTCTACCTTATGTTTTTAAGTGCAGCATATATTTAAAATGCATTGTACATTCTTTAAGATTAGAACTCTTATGTATGTTTTTGGAAGGGACACGTCTTGCTCAGTGGTTTTTATATTTCAATTTGTGTTAGGTCACAGTTCCTCTGAGTCACCTTATTAATGCCTTCCATTCACCCAAAAGTCTGGCTCCGTCTTTCAGTGCAACATCTAGCCAATGTGTGCAAAAGGAGGCAGCACCTGAATATGATGTACAGAATAGTGAGGTAAGAATTTTTGGAAAGTATGATACATTTATTTATGCCCATGTATGATGATTGATTACTTTTGCGTAGTCGCTTATGTGCTACATTAAAATATCTTTCCAAGTAAAGCTGTTTAATATTTGATAATGTTCTGCAGAAATCCAGACCAACAACTATATAAAAATTTTGAAGCGTTTAATTGCTTTGATATGCAAGTATTTTTTATATGCAGTTGATTAAATAGTTTTTTGTTTACTCCACTCAGAGCAATAATAAAAATTTGCTGATAGTGGAGCTGAACCTCAGCAAGATAAATTCATAAGGAACAACATTTGGGGCTGCAGTTCTATATGCGCCTGGAGTAAGTCCTGTTAAACTCAGGACCTGTTGTTGAGTAGACACACACTGGTATAGTTGAGAAGAAATGAGAGCTTCATTAGAGATTAAAGAATAAAAGCAGTGACTGCTTCTTGATTTTGTTAGTGTAATTTTTGGACTTCCCGATGTTGTTGGACTACAGCTTCCAGCATTCTTTACTACTGGTTGTCCTGACTAGGACTGCTGGAAACATCTGGAGGGATATAATAATTTCTACCCTTACTTTGTAGGATAACTTCAGTGTACAAGTCACAATTACTTTGAAAGATCTGCTTTTGAATTTGTATCACCTATATGTGCTTCAGAAATATTCCATGATACTTGGAATTCATAAGAACGTCAGAAAAACAGCTTTTACTAGAATATAGGTTTTGCTTTCTATTATATTTCAGTAAAATTGAAATGAAAGCATTATATTGTAAAAAGAATGCAGTTTAAATAGCTGATGGAAATATATTAACATTCTGAAGAAGGTGATGAGAATAAAATAGAAATTGTGATTTTTAGTCTGTTTCTACTTTCTAGAAGTGTTTTAGATTGTGAGTCTCAAACATTTGGACCTTATTTTTGGAACTACCTGTTGTTCTTAAACGTTTGAATACTTCATTTATTCTTTTTACAGCCAATACTTAATCTACGAGACGTAGGACTATCTGACTTGAGAGCTAGCCAGCTTGATGAACTAGTGGACAGGCTACTTCCTGGCTATTGTGTAGAAAGCAAAGTCTCTTCACACTGGCAAACATCGTATATATCCGCACAGTCCTTCTTTGAAAATAAGTATGGTATGTCTTAGGAAATTATATTGGCATACTCAAGGAGTTAATTCACTTAGTAAATTGAGTTGCAGGCAGTATCACACCACACCTTTGATAAACTGTTTTTGTTAGATACTTTCTGCTTCATTTCTTTGCCGGTTTCTTCAATAAAATCCACTAGGAACTCAGAATTAATGGTATCTTTATTTCTATCTTTTGCCATTTTTATCATGGTTACTTTGTACAACCTCACTTCTCTAGTTAAGTTCCTTTGGAATTTATGATGATGCTGATGCTGGCATCAGACACAGCGAAACTAACAACTTGTAGAACAGATACAAAAACCCATCACTTTATTAAAATATAAAATTCTATGCTGACTTTTTTCAGTATAACATTGGCATGTGAATATCCATAATCTTAACCACTTGCAGGCAAGGTTTCATCCTACCTCAGTAGTCATGCTTTCATATTTTGCCAGTCTCTGAAATCCCTCTTTGTTTTGTTTATCTTGTTTATCTGTTTTGTTTTTATCTTGACTTCTTGTTAGGATTCATGGTAGGTTGTCATGTGTACCCCATCTAGGTACTGTGTAGACTGACAGATTTATACCTATTTAGGGTACTGTGTTATGTGCCTGTAGAACAAGGATAGAGAATGTGTGGCTCTCCAGATGGTGCTAGACTGCAGTTCCCATCATTGCCAGTGCTGATGGGTATTTCAGTCCAACAGTAACCATTCCAGGTTTAGAGCATACCCTCACCTTTCACCTGGCTTTGATTTTTCTCTTGGACCTAAAGCGTAACCCACCTTGCTTGGACATATTTTTTTGTTGAGGGTAAATATCCTCACTGAACAACCCTGATTGCTTGTTGGGGGTAGGGTTCTTAGTAATGGGGAAAAACCCCTGAAAGCTTATTATAAAATGCGTAATCTCAGTTAGGGTGGGGAACCTTTGACTCTACAGATGCTTTGGACGACAGTTCCTATGATTTCTTAGCATTGCCCATGCTGGGAAGGTTGTTGAACCGAAACACCTGGGATGCCAGAGTTTCACCCTGAATTAAACAATTGAAAGTAAACATATTCTTACCCTTGTAACTGAATATTATTAAAGGAGACTGCATGCAGACATTAAGCTGTAAACAAATATCTCCATATTTTCAAACTCATGAAACAAGTGCGTTCAAGTCTTGGTTAACATACCAGGGCATATTAAGTTCAGCAAGATATATGTTTAGAGCAGTAACTCCATCCACCTGCAAAATGCATGCAGATCCATTCTACATGGGACTGCATTTTAACTCAGTCCTGAAAATAGCCATTTGTCTGATTTAACATGCTGTGAGTAGCATCTTGTTAGTGACATGCCCAAGTATGTATTAACCTTATTTCTGTGTATGTCTGCATATGTCTGCAGCAGCCAACCCCCAACCCAATAACAGGGCTCCTGAACATACTCATCCATGCTGTCCATTCTGCTTCTGATGTGTAGGGGAGGTGGAAATTACAGAAGCATCTAGTGCTGTCTCTGTAGCCAGATGTAAAATGATTGCATCACCAGCAGACCTTAGCAGATGATGTTATTGTTTTGCATATGGTTGTGGGGATTAGCTGTTCTCCACCAGGCACAGAATGACTGTGGTGGTGGTGAGGAGTTTCAGTGCCTCTGGTAGGTCCATGGGCTGTGGGGTGATAAATGGATCAGTGTAGTGTAGTTCTTCATACAGGTTTGCAGGTTTGCAAAGCAGAATGTAAAAAGTTGCTTCCAGGCAATTGGGCTTAAAAGTTTTGGACACTGGGGAATGGAATTTGTTTCAGGCTGTTGACATTTTTACAAATTACCGACATAGGTAAGTGTTGGTTAATATACTTTTTGTGTGCCAGCAATACTTGTTGACATTCCAGAGTTCAGGGCTACCCTAATTCAGTCACCACTCCACCATGTCTAAATAAGAATCTTTGGTTTTTGTATCCTTAGGAGTATAATACAGTATCCCAGAAAGGCTCAACTGAAAGTTGAAGTACATAGGATCAAGCTATACATTCAGAAGTGAATTGCACTGATGATACATTTAGTTATCTATATAGTCTACAGTCTGATTTATGCCCCTGTGTGTGTGCGTGTGTGTGTGTAAGAGAGAGAGAGACAGAGGAAGACAGAGACAGAGTGGTTGAAATCTCCCTCTGTATCTCAGATCTGGGATTCATGGTAACTTTTAAAACAAGTACAAATAGAACTGCATATTTTGAAAACATAAAGTTAAAAGCCATTTAAAAGTCTAATTTAGCAGCAACAAATACAGACAACTGTTGTATGCTTTCAAGTAGTTTCTGACTTATAGGAGGCTCTAAGGTGACCATATCATGGGATTTTCTGGGGCTCAGAGTGTGTGACATGCCCAAGATCACCCAGTGACTTTCTATGGCTGAGAAGGGAATTGAACCCTGGTTTCCAGGATCATAATCCAAAGCTCAAACCACTACGTATCACTTAGCACCAACAAATATGGACAATATAGCATATTAAAAGCCCTTTCCAATAGGCGATCCATTCCCAAAGGGTGTTGAAACAAAAAACAAAACAACCGGTCTTTTACTGCCGGAAGGATATTCTATGAAGGGGTTGATCTAGCCTTTCTTGGAAGGGAGTTCCAGACTCGCAGGAGGAGCTTCCAGGAAGGTCTTCTCTCAAGTACTCACAAGAGATACATGTTAATGGTTGTGGGACTGAGAGAAAGGCTTCTCCTGAAGATCTCAACACCAAGGCAGGTTCATATGGGTGACTGTAGTCCTGTAGATAGCTTGGACCTGAGGCGTTATAAGTTGTAATCAGAATGTTGAAACTGAGTTGATTACTGAGGTGTTTGTTTCTAGCTTTATCCATGTCCTCTCAGTACTGGAACTGTTTTTTTCCTTGTTGCCTTGTGTGCACTATGTGAGTCAGCTCCAGTTTATTCCAGAACAACTTATATAAGTTAGAATAGTTAGCTTTGAGGAGAAGCCAGAAATCTGCTTATATGCATTGATCTGTTCTTATCTGACATTATTCATGCTTCAGTTATATTCTAGCGTAAAATACCTGCTAATTTATAAAGAAGTTAACTGAGATCTTACTTGAACAAGTCCTTTGCAGAATTGGACAGTGACTTCAAGTCCCTGGCCAAAATCCAATCATGTATGTGTATATTCAAACTAGCATAATTAGGACTTTCTCCTCCCACTGTAATCCACCATGATGCCTAACACATGCACCAGAAGGTTTCTCAGCTCTCTGAAACAGATTTTTAGGGTGCAATAGGAGCTGAGGGAGAGAGAAAGGAAGGAATTGCCAATTCTCTCCTTTCTTTCTGTGGGATCCAGCACAAATACACTATTGGATCCTCTCTTGCAATTTTTGCATTGTGGTTAATCAGTAGACTTAGTTTTTGCTTTCAGTTGGAAAGCCTAGGTATGCACCCACCAAAAGCCAAACACTCCAGTGAAAAGCTTTGGCCTTTTTTGCTAATTTCATTTTTCTTTTAACATCCGAGGGTCATCATTTATTCTGCATAGTTTCTGTGAAAAGGAACGCAATAGTGTTTCATTTTGCTTTTTTCTGATGCAGATTTTCTGAGGCTCATTTTAATTTTATTTTTTGATATTACAGTATCTAAAATGGTAAGATCTGCCCTTTTAAATTTAATGCCTACAAAACTGACATAAGTGCTTTTATCTCATAATTTCCTAGGTTTTGCAGATGTATTTAGCATCTTGCGCTCATCTTACCCATACAGACAACATCCTGGCCCCCTCCAGAGTATGTGTTCAGATCTTCAGCGTTGGCCAGGTATGGGGCAAGAAAGATCTTCTTTCTGAAATTGATTTACTGAAGGGGGTAATATATTGTAGCTTTGATCCAGAGTTTTCACAGTGGCACTCTCAGAATGAACTCCTCTGCTACTCCAGAGGTTTGGGAGAGCCTTTGGAGCAGTACAGGAGATGGCACAGTGGGCATCAGGAGAAAGGAAGAATCAGCAAATATCATCCTCCCTCCCTTTCATGGGAATCTCTGTTGGGAATTTGAGTTCCTTTCAATTATACAAGTTTGTTTGCATCCAAGCTTATAATATGGTTTTTCATAGATTAATCTACTATATTATAGACTATAGTGCTTTAATTTTTTTTAACAAAAACTTTGCAGTATTTTACTACTCATTAATAACACTAAGAATGCATTGTTTCCATTGTTTCTGAGAGTGAGTGATCTTTGGAGCAGGGTGAGTTACTGCAGGAGAGCAGAGGCCAGTTTTTGTCCATACATTCCCACAACAGGTCAAAGTGCACCATTTTTGCCACAAAAATGAAACTTGAAATTCCTTCTGCTTGCATTTTCTGGGTTGAGGGAGTATTGGACAGGTGTATCTGATGTTCCTGTAGGCTTCTAGGGACACTGGATGAGGGTGGGCTTCAGAAGCTTTGGAGAGGAGGCCAGGGAAGTTGGAGGGGCATGAAAAAGTTTGAAGCCAAATGAGATCCTCACGCTGCAGTTCCCCACCCCTACTTTAGACATTACTAAAGCTTATTTTCAGTGAGAGCAGTTAATGTAATGTTGAAATGGCAGCCAAGCCATCACTGATTGTTGTTTTTTTTATAAATAATAGATTGTTAATAGAAATTCAGGTCAGAAACCTGGCATGTGAAACTAGCACTATTCCAAGTGGCAGCAGATTCATGAATGCGAGTTTTGACTTTCTATAAAGTATGAAAAGTATAACATGATTTTATGTATGCATAATCCCTACAGAGTGAGAGCGTATCTAGAAAAACATGTTTGCAAGCCTTGTTTAAACAGATCTTGCTTAAATAGAATCAGATATGAATCAGTTATCATTCCATTTTGTTAAGTCACCTGTCTAGTGTGGGTTTCAATCTTATGAACCATTTCCTTGAAGTATACCTCATTCAACACGGTGTGAAGAAAAGTTAGAATTGTTCTTTTATTCCCTAAATAATATAACTGAAATTCTAGTAACTCCTTCGAACATGTTAAGTGGGGTTTTAACTTGTATATTTGAACAGTAGGAGTCCCTCGCCTTTACAGTGACTGTCAGAAGCTGCTTTGGAAACTATGCAGTTTCACATGTTGTTGCCATACAGCCTAGAAGGATACTAGTTTTGGAGCAGCTACAAGCTAGTGCGCAAGTAGTTTTATGATGCTTTGGACTCTGCTTTAAGTGCAAGATTCATCTAGAAGCCACCTAGCATTTAAAATATGAGATACGTCAGCATGGAAGAAACTGCCATACTGAAATATAACACATCCTTGTATATATATATTAAGTTTTCATTCAGTCTCGAGGTTTTAAGACTCTGAAATCGAGAGCAAGACGGCTGCAGTCTACATCAGAACGATTAACAGAAACAGAAACTGTAGCTCCCTCATTTGTAAAGGTAAGCCTGAGAATCTTCTGTGTCCTGATCATGTCTGTGTCTTTTATATTGCCTCTGATGTTTGTTTTATGCAATGTCTGCATAATCTGACAAGCTTCTGTAGTCTAAAGTCAGATAGGACAGCTAAAATTTGTAAAATAGAAGACACTAGCTTATGCATCAAGATGATTGTGCAAATGTAATTATATAATTAGAAAGTGGATGCAGGAGAGGATGGATTATAGGAAGAATCACTGAAGCAGAGGATATACAGTATAAAGCTACAATATAGGAGTCCCTTTTAAGTAGCTAGATGATCAGCTGTGAAATCAGTCTCATCTAAAATGTTAACTACTTCATGACCCTAATCTAAGCATTTTATAATCTAACAGATAAGAGTGTCTTGTGTCCTTCTAAATAATTGACACTTTATTAATTTGAATTATTGTGCAGTATTCTTCTAAAGATAATACCTTCCTAAAATATGTAATTGCAGTTCCAAACAAGTTCGCTCTGGTAGTGGTGTGTGATGGTTCAAAAAGTCTCCCTCCTGCCCCCAAAAAACCATTAAATTATCAAATAATATTTTTGAGCTTTGGAAGAATCTAAAATTACATAAAAATCTATGAACTAGTGGAAAATCGAACTGGAACATATGATAGATGCATACTTACATTTGATGCTGATGCTTTTTAACCTGCTGTGTACATTCTGTGCCAGAGTATAGCTGGGTTAGTTGCTTGATTAATTCATTGCTCCCATTATATAAGAGAAGTATAATTACTGGGATATTTGTATTTTATTGTTTGTACTATATTTGTTACATCTATTTCCTCAATCACATTTTTAGGGACTTCTATTGAGAGACAGAGGATCTGAAATTGAAAGTTTAGAGAAACTGATGAAAACAAAAAACATACCTGAAGCTCATCAAGATGCCTTTAAAACTGGGTTTGCAGAGGGTTTTTTGAAAGCACAGGCACTCACACAACGTACAAATGGTCAGTTGGTCTCTTTTTTTTAAAATTGTTTGTTCACAGTATAAATGAAAAAGTGAAAATTACATGGTGAATTTGTGTTCCTTCCCCTTGAATTAAATATATAGCAGTAATTATGTAACAGGTAAATTTGTCTTACATTCTCCTTGTTGTTTTCATTGTTCCCCATTAATATCATTATTTGATCCTTTGGCTTGATACCTATATCATCCAGGAAGTTTATATTGCTGAATTTGTTGTTTTCTTCTTCAGATTCCTTAAGGCGAACTCGTCTATTTCTGCTCGTTCTGCTGCTGCTTGGTATTTATGGTTTGTCGAAAACCCCATTTTTATCTGGTAAAGGCTCCTTTTCTGATACTGGTTTGTTAACTTTTCATTCTTCTGACTCTTTCACTCCTTTGGTTTGCACTTTTTTGTGAAATGTGATCGTATGTATTTGAATTAAGATCACAAGTTGAAACAACTCTCAAAACAATTTTAACAATGTATGCTACTCTATGGGAAAGTCTTAACTTTTCTCTGAAATGAATAATAATTTGAAAAAATATGTCTTGATCCAAGAGGTCTCATGCTGGATATAGTTGTTCAGTTCAGTACTCTCACCAGCTTGAGTACTGCTGTCTCCTTTTGGTGCTTTCCAGAATTTTACAGTGCAGATTCATATAACTTCATAGATTATGCCATTACTTATATGATAATTTGGATTATGAAGCAGGTATCTCTTAAAAACAGATCTTAGGTATTATGATCATACTTTTTACTATAATTATCCCAAATATATTTTTGTATTCCTCTGAGATGCTTTGGTTAATAACTTTATGTGGTCTCACCACAAAGATAAGGTGCACAGGTGATTTGTGGTCTGGTCCTGGAAATAGGGCATAGGTGTATACAGGTGCTAAACTGCTTAAAGGTTTCAATATCTAGAGGAAACAAACTTTTGTTTGAGAGTTGACTCATTTGTCAGAACTGTTGATACTCAGTTGAGCAGTTATGCACCAGGTCAGTCCTAGGAGCTCTATATTTATAGAAAGGATGAGGTATATTTATAATAAATGCTGTTTAAAATAGTTTGTTTATACGTCTATCAACATTATATTGCTGTGGGGTTGAAAGTACTATGACAAATGATTTTGGATTAGCTGTGTGTATTACATTAATTCCATTGTTTAATATGCTTGCAGTGCGTTTTCGAACAACATCTGGGCTTGATGCAGCAGTAGACCCCATTCAGATGAAAAATGTCACTTTTGAACATGTCAAAGGGGTAAGTTCAAATATTTGGTGTCTCCTGAATGTTTAATTCAGGGATGGGCAACTGTGGAAAGTTGAGAGGGCTGTTTTATGCCCCTAGGAGACCTTGGAGGGCCATACCTACTCCTCTGTGTGTGCATGTGTGTGCATGGGACTCGGGTTCACATTTCTGCTTGGCTGTGGAACCACACTGGGTGACCTTGGGCAACTATAGTCTCTCAACCTCAGAGAAAGGTTAAGGCTTCTGAACAAATCTTGCTAAGAAAATCTTATGATAGGTTCACTTTAAAGTCACTGTAAGTTGGAAATGACTTGAAGGCACATGACAGCAAGAAAATTGATATAAATAAAATTGCTCTCAAAATACCCATAGGGTATATGATGGCATTTTCACCATCTTTTGCGTTTCAAAAAGAGGCCTCTCCTGGACCTAAATTGCTCCATGGGCCCACAAAATATGGTGGAAATGCACCCCATCCTTTCTAGTGATCATTTTGTGGGAGATTTTTTTTTTTTTTGAAAAAAAAATGGTAAAAAATTGTTTCCGAATGTCATGGAAATACCTTCTGCATCCCCAAGAGCATATTTAGGGCCTTTCTGGAGCTATCTATCTATCTATGAATGAGACCTCTAGCGGGGAGGGGGCAGACATGGAGGGCTGCATGCAGTCCATAGGACTACACCTTGATTGATTTGAATGGAAATCATCAGATAAAGCCTGAAAATGACAAGAATGAGGAAACAATGTGTCCTGTGCTTAAAGCATCTTTATAAGGACCAAGGAATGTGGATAAATGAGAAATTAAGGCACATTTACACAGAAGTTCTTTTGTACTAGGCCCTTGGTCAAGCCTTGTCTTGCTTATGTCCATTTCCTGCTGGTTCCTACACGCATATAGATCATGTTGAATAAACTTTAGTTGAATACTATGAAGGGCCTACCAGATACAGTGGCCCCTCACTTTTGTGAGGGTTCAGGGCTTTGTCTAAGCTGCTTTGGATGCACAGAGCAACATCACGGGGCTTTGCATTTCCTAAGAAAAGGTAAAATAGCATTGATGTACTTAAAAGTATATTTCAGGATTATAGTCCACCTGTACTATAGCCAAAGAAAAGTATTGTGATCTTTAGTTGTGTCCTTTGAAACTTTGATATGTTTCTTTAGTAAATATATTTCTTATACTTAATTTGAGTACAGGTTGAAGAAGCTAAGCAAGAGTTACAAGAAGTGGTAGAATTCTTGAAAAATCCTCAGAAATTTACTGTACTAGGAGGTAAACTTCCTAAAGGTAAGTGTGAACTTTGCACTATTGGCCACTCATCTAACAGGGGTATTCAGAGCTTGGTCATATTTGGTTCCATTGAGACAAGGAATATTTGGGGGGTGTTTAAACTTTTATTCATGTTTTGACACTTATATTTAGTTCACCACCTTCCCTTTGTTGTGAACCATGTCACAAGGTAAAAAACACAATTTCTAGGTAAAATTGGCTCTTAACAGATTGTTGCTAATCATTTTCACTGTTACAAATTATTTCCATGTCCCACATATATCTTGTTTGTAAGCCAAGATGAAATTTTCAAGGACTAATATTTGTCACTTGTTTAAAAAAAAATCGACAAAACATGGTACAAACATATTTTGATATGTTTTGATTTCCATGCCATTTTTTTCCTAGGTATTCTGTTGGTGGGACCCCCTGGTACTGGCAAAACTCTTCTTGCCAGAGCTGTGGCAGGAGAGGCTGATGTTCCATTTTATTATGCTTCTGGGTCTGAATTTGATGAGATGTTTGTTGGTGTGGGAGCCAGTCGTATCAGAAATCTGTTCAGTAAGTTGAACTTAGCTTCCTCTTGGGTTTTTTCTATCAGAAGATGCCAGGAGTGTGGACAGGCACACTTAAAAGGCTTGTGTATTTTTCTGAGCAAATCAACATTTCTCTATAAACAAATACTATTAGTTTTGTATTTAAATAACTAACTGACATGTCTCACAGAATAAAAACTGTTCTTTTTCAGTATTTGTATTTTGTCAAGAGTTTACATTCTGTTTGACCCATTGTAATCTAATTTTTTTCTAGTTTGTTGCTTTATCCAATCCAGAGTGGAATGTGTTCCTTTTGAAAAAGTAGCAGTAATGTTAATTTTTCCTCTTGGAAGACCTGTTCTTATGGGAGATACAACTGATTATGATAGGAAAAGGTCATAAATATCACTGAAAACATGAAGACAATAAAATATTGTACTGTAATATTAGCGTCTAATTTGGCATCTTCTATTCTTAGGGGAAGCCAAAGCAAATGCACCTTGTGTTATATTCATTGATGAACTAGATTCTGTTGGTGGCAAAAGAATAGAGTCTCCGATGCATCCCTACTCAAGACAGACTATAAATCAACTCCTTGCAGAAATGGATGGGTAAATAGACATTTCTATCCTATGAGACAGTCCATTATATTGCAACTGTGCAAAATATGGAGAAGAAATGTGGTATTAGTCTGTTGCCTTGGAAGGAAATAATTTCAAATCACATGTATACCTTAAGAAGGGAATATTTCAGCCATTCAGAATGTGATCCACAGACTTGGCACTTAGGGCTGATCTAAATAGGTAATTTCTCCAGTTTTGTCAACTTTCTGGACACCCAAATACTGCGAGCAAGTGCAGAGCTTCAGGGCAGAATAATAATTGCCTCTCATAGTGTGTCTTGGTCTGAGGAACTCAGTTTTTTATTCATTCACATTTTTTACTTTCAATTTTAACAATAACATTGTAGTTTGGCTAAGTGCTTGTGTGCATTGCAACTGACATAGCTGGAGCCATCCACTTATGCCTGTAGAGAAAGCTGTGTAGTAATTTAGTATCCACACCAGGAGCATACATGGAAAAGAAAGAAAAGATTATTTCTCCTATGGGAAGAAATCCCCAAAAGAGTAGGAATGGATGAGTGGATATGTGTGAGAATGAAGAGATGGAAATGTTTGGGTTTGTGCATGTGAGAAAGAGAATGAAGAGATTATGAAGAAGGAGAATGTAGAAATGTTGGTGTCTATATTAAGCAGAGTGCAGCAGGGCTAGTGCAACATGAGCTTGTGGTAGAAACGGAAGGAATAACTGTGGATGCTCTAGGAAGGAAGGAAGGAAAGAGGAAGGAAGGAAAGAAAGACATTGAAAGACATAGGTTTATTGTTTCAAGAAATCCATCTTAT
This sequence comes from Ctenosaura bakeri, assembly GCA_948474755.1. Classification (NCBI taxonomy): domain Eukaryota; kingdom Metazoa; phylum Chordata; class Lepidosauria; order Squamata; family Iguanidae; genus Ctenosaura; species Ctenosaura bakeri. The sequence continues at coordinate 135,807 of CAOLHI010002024.1, forward strand.
GAAAGTAATGGAGATACACAAAAGAAATTGACCTATACTTAGTTACAAGAGGTCCTAAAAGCCTGCTTTTTTTGTGGGTGTAACTAGCATCCTTTATTGGGGCTGCTTCTTCCCAGACAAAGGAAACTAAAGAGACTAACTTCTTGAGAGAAGGGGGAAGTGATGTCTGCAGGTAAGAAGAAAGCAAAAGACTTGAGTCCATAGACCACAGAAGGATGGGGAGAGGTGAAAACAAAGGGCAGGCATTATCTAGATTCCCTTCTCTTACTAATCATTTTATACAAGCATTGATGCCTCTCTCCTTCCAACAAAAAAGAGGGGATGAGATATAGGGTGGTAGAAAAAGCATCCCTATCGACTTCTGATTTTGTCTCTCCTGACTGGATTCACCCAATTGGTTGATAGGCCCCAACTACTTTCCCCAGGTGACTAGTATGTATGACTACACCAAATGTTTACATTAGATTGACTGAAACACTTTTTCCCCTTCTTCTTCTTTTTTTAGCTTTAAACCTAATGAAGGAGTCATCATCATCGGTGCAACAAACTTCCCTGAAGCATTAGATAAGTATGTGTGTGTGCGGATATATGCATAAAATATAACTTTGCATGGGTTGATTTTATGCATATATAATTTTGAAAATGTACAGCACTAAAAGCGGTGTCTATGTAATTGAAAGGATTTACAAATCCTGCTTGCTTTTTAATTCTCTTTGAAGGCAGCACTAAAAGGGACCACCCACTGCTTGATTGGGACCAACAATATTGGATGCAAAACATTAATGGAAAATTAGAGGGCTAGAGCCACACTCAGTGAAACTCAGAGTAGACCCATGAGATCAATGGACTTAAACGGGTCAAGTCTGTTCTTAGTATAATTAAATCTAATTCAGAGCCATTAATTATGGCAAGAATGTTTCTGTGGTTCATAAAGCAAACTTTTCCAAGGGAAGGTTTGTGTAGAAGGCATTTGCTTGTATGAGCTAACCTTTAATTGACATGAGGAATATATCAGTGAACATGTCTTTTTTGTGCTTTACCAAATCATTTTTTTTTAAGTATGATTTCTTCTGAATCTGCTGGTTAACAACAATTTTAAGTATGTAGTGATTCACAAGAACTATTTTTCTTCCCCAATTAGTGCTTTAATACGTCCTGGCCGCTTTGACATGCAAGTCACAGTCCCCAGACCAGATGTTAGAGGCCGAACAGAAATTCTGAAATGGTACCTCAATAAAATAAAGTATGATGAGTGTAAGTATAAATATATACTTGTTACCTTTGTGAAATAAAGATTATGAAAATTGCTGGCAACATGGGTAGTAAATGCATATAGGCTTGATTACTAAAGTTCAGAAATTTTTCAGTGTTGGGGTATCCTTGTTTAAATGAATGTAATCAGTTCATGCAGGTCTATGGAACTTTTCACCTTCCAGATATTTCAGGTTATACTTCCCACAATCCCTTACCATTGTTGTATGAGGGAACTATAGATGAAAACATCTGGAGGATCAAAGTTTCTCTGCTCCTAAGGTTTCAGTCTAGGACTTTATGGTATAGGAAATCCTAATTGCATGTGTTTTGATTCTTGAAATTGACACAAATTTGTATCTAATACTTCTTGTTGGTGCATAGCTTGGGTTTTTAGTGAAAGAAACTGTATTCGCCTATTTAAACAGCTAATACAACAGCTTGGTTCTTGGCTTTCTGTTATTATTATCCATTTTATTATCATATTGCCAGTAAAGTAATTAAATTTCACTTGGAATGAAAAGTGGTCATAACACATGGTGCTATAGTTTTGCGTTTGCTATACATTTTAATGTTGACGGTTGTCATTAATTTGCTTTGACATAGAAGTTAATTGCTAAGTCTTGATATCTTCTTATTCGTACAGCTATTGATCCAGAAATCATTGCAAGAGGTACAGTAGGATTTTCTGGAGCTGAACTGGAAAATCTTGTGAACCAGGCTGCATTAAAAGCTGCAGTAGATGGAAAAGATATGGTTACTATGAAAGAGCTAGAATTTTCAAAGGACAAAATTCTTATGGGTAGGTTTTTTCCTATAGTAAACCAGGTTTGATTTTGATATTGACTTTAATGAGGCATGTATATTAAAACCTTGTGTCTCTTTTATCAAAAAATTAAATATAAATTATATGGTTTCTGAGAACTACAGTTTTGGGGTACATTAGGCGGAACTTTTGTAGGTAAACTTTTTTATTAGATACTTGATCCTTAGTTGGTATTTCATTGGTGTGTGTAATAATTAGTATGCTATACTAATGTTGGGCTTTTACTATTGAAGAACAGGACAGGAATACATCAGCTGCTCTGTGTGTGAAATCATATTCTTAGTGTTTTAAAATTAAAGCATTAAAAATGTGGTAGACCTGACTGCCCAACCTCCTGACTGGTGTTTCGATGCATTCCCCCAGTTTCTTTTTGTTCTGTTAGGTATTTGGGTTGTTCCCACCCTGTTCCTTTCCTGTCATTTTTAATATCTTGCCTATGATTTGTATTTTATATTGTTTAGTTTTTGTTTGTAGATTGTATATTTTTAATTTAATTGATGGTATATTTCTTTAGAGGCTTCACAGTCATAAACGTTTCTGTTAAGATGATAATTATAAAATTAATACAAATAGCCACATTATCTGATAAACTGTCAGACAAAAAGCTCATTCAGCTCACAGCAATTGTATTAAAATCTAAATGAGTTAGAAATTATTACTCAGAGCCTCAAGAGCAGAGTTCACATGTCATGAAGACTCATTTGCAAAGTTGGCAAGAAGGCTTTAGTTGGGTGTTTCTTTTCAAGTTAAAGCACATGACTTCTGTCATAAACTGATATATCTCTTAAAAGAGCCCTCAGAAGTAGGAGTGGTTGTCTAGGTGTTCTTAGAAACATGAAGTCCCAGCTTACCTCCCCCTTTTAAGACTAGATTTCTCAATAGGTTTCAAAATACAACTAGTGGAACCAGTAAGAACAGATTGAGTAGGATTTGACAAGTCGTCTTATGCTAAATCATTCTATGGCTGAGGCTGACCATTCTTTATGGAGTCTCAGTAATAATGAATTAATTGAGTGCAAATCCCTGTTTGCTAAAATGATGCTTAGGGGAGGTATCGGCAGGCTTTGGGTGACCTCAAGATTTGCAGAAGAGCAAAACCAGTCTAAACATGAACCCTCAGAAGATTCTAGTAAGGACTAAAAATCATCTTGACTATAGAATGCTGATTGCAAGGGGGGGGGGAACCCTGAAAATTAGGATGAGGTGTATGAGGAGAGTGGTAAAAAGGATTGTTAACTTATGTCCTCTACATTGCAGTGTTGTGTTGTATGTTTCACTTACATGCAATCACTTGTAATTCCCATCTTAAATCTTCCTCCTCCTCCTCCTCCTCTTCTTCTTCTTCTTCTTCTTCTTCTTCTTCTTCTTCTTCTTCTTCTTCTATTTCAGGCCCTGAGCGTAGAAGTGTAGAAATTGATGATAAAAATAAAACCATTACAGCTTATCATGAATCAGGACATGCCATTATTGCATATTATACAAAAGATGCGATGCCAATTAACAAAGCAACAATTATGCCACGAGGACCAACACTTGGACATGTGAGGATTTTGAATGATAGAACATACCCACATTTGAATAAACTTTGGTCAATTTACTGCTCTAGATTATTGAGAAAATTTTCAACAAAACTAATATTGTATATTTCATAAAATAATGCTTTGGCATTAATTATAGTAACTGTTTTTAGAGATGTTTTATTTATGGACAAATGAGAATATTCACTTTTCAAAAAAAGAGTGTGTGTGTCTATATGAATGTGATTCTGGTATCTAATTCCTCCTGCACATACGTATATATCCTAAACTTTAGAATGTTACTGTCCAAATAGCAAAGCTGTGAAGTTTTGTAGGACATTTGATGTGACAGACTGTAAGACAGTATTAAAAGACTCTTTCTGGGATTCACTGTGGGCTGTTCTCTTGTCATACAAGAAGCTATGCTGCTTTGGGGCTACATATTGTATTCATATCTAATACTTTGTAAAATAGTTCATGTAGTTGATGATTTGAGAGACATGACTTTTTATCTTTCCCTCTTAACTTTTAAAAGTTGTTGTAACCAGTTGTGCAGGTTTGCATCAGCAATCCTCACGCATTAGCATGTCTTCTAATCCTAAATCCTGCTATCGATAAGAGGCTAAAAAAAGACACAGTACATTTGCATTTGTTATCATGATATTAGAATATTGTATGAGCCAGATTCCAGGGGCATATTTCTGCTATATCCACAGCTCCCATTAGCAATCCACCCTTCTACAGTCCCGGATGTACCCTAAAAGCCTGCCTTGGAGGGCTGGGTAGCCTAGAACAGGGTTTGGGCACCATGGAAAGCAAAGAGGGCCTGGGAGAAAGTCCTGCCTCCTCTGTCATTGGATACAGGCTAACACCATTGAATTTTGGTCATGGTGGATGTAGAGGTGCTGTTTACTTGCAATGTTAGCTAGCACTAGGTTCTGGAATACTACAGTGGAAGACATATTGAAGATACGTTGGATGACCAGTAGTTGCTGTTTACCTCTTTGCTCACTAGAGGGCAGTTTCTTCACACCTAAAATTGTATTGCATAGCCTATGGCAGCTCCAGTTAAAAACCTCAGCAATTTTGATGTACTTTGATAATTGCAGATACTCTAGGTGTTCACTTTTTAGGTAGCAAGTCCAACAGGTAGCTTGCTGCTGAAGGTCTCAGAGCAGCAATACAATGAGTATTCTCTACTCTCTGTTTCAAAGCAGATCAAAGTATCTAGGTAAAAATCTAATATGTTTTGTAGACATGAATCTCTTGTCATGCAATTTTGTATTAAAGGTGTCTTTGCTGCCAGAAAATGATAGATGGAGTGAAACTAGATCTCAACTGCTTGCACAGATGGATGTTAGCATGGGAGGAAGAGTAGCAGAAGAACTCATATTTGGAGGTGATCACATCACAACAGGTCAGCAGAAACCAAAGGAAATTATTTGAGGTCAGTGTATCAGTCTCCATGCATAGTGTAATTTCATGACCTGAATTACATTTTTCTGCTCTTTTATTAGGTGCTTCTAGTGATTTTGACAATGCTACTAAAATAGCAAAACTCATGGTGACTAAATTTGGAATGAGTGAGAAGGTAAAATCTCATTTAATATCACTTTTATTTCATCTCTGTGGCTACTTCATGACTTGGAACCAAATTTTTATATTAGATCACTGGTGGATCCTTTATGTTGTGGCAAGTTTATAAATTAAAATGTATGCAAGAAACCGACCCTGTTTTATGGATTGAAATAAGTGACAAATGTCTCCTATTATTGGAGAGAAAGCAAATATCTATGTGAAATATACTTTGGCAAATAACAGTTTGGCTTCAAAACTGAGGGAATATGGTGAACCTTGATTATCAGATGCTTTCAGGTGGGTTTTGTAACATATATGTGTTTTGCCACTATCTTCCATATTGCATGTAGGCAGTAGAGGGGAGAGAGGTAGCATAAAATGATTTTGCCAAACACAGTTTTGCCTTATAATATATACTTCAAGTACAGCTTTGGGAAATTCCAGAAAGGATTTACTATGCCGCCTGTCCTATGTATTCCCTTGGTATATCTTGTGGCAGAAGAGCCATTTTAAACAGTGTGCACTTTCCTTTTGTCCTCTATCTTCTTGGCAGAAATGTTGAATTGCAGGATTTCTCTTTCTCAGAAGCCAGTGAGTGAAATGGTCAGGCTTTTGAAGTTGCAGGTTTAAAGGATAGTTTTAAAATTCTTAATCATTTTAAAAATAATTTTAGAGTTTACAATAACTTCCACTGAAATGTATCACTGGTGATTAAGGCAGGAGGCTTGTTCACACTTATCTGACTGTACACAGGACTCAATGGGACTTCTGATTATGTATGTACAGGATGGTACAGTGAGTTGCACCCTCTACCCTAGATTAATAAGCAGACAGTACAAGTTGCGCATCTCTAATCTGGAAATCCAAAATCGAAAGCATTTTGCTGCCAGCCACTTGCTTCTGCCTTCGAGGTGGTGGCTGCAGCACTCCTGTTCATTAATTTCTTGGATCCTCCATCTCCAGCCTCCCATCTCATACACCACACAAGTACCAGATGAATGAGACATCAGGCTGGAGAGAGACGTGAGGATCTGTGAAATGGTGAGAATACAAGTGTACTGCTCAGCACAAATCCATACCTCCCACCATTTCACAGATCCTCACATCTGTCTCCAGAGCCTTGCATTTTTTGCTGCTTGTGTTGTGTCTGAGATATGAAGCTGGAGAGAGGCTGGGAATCTGAAAGACTGGGGATATAAAGAGCTTGATAACAGTATTTGAAAAAAACAACATGTAGTACTGTACAGGAGATCTATGGGGAGCCTTCCAGCCCTCTGCTTCTACCTTCAAGGCTGTGGCTGTGGCAGTGGCACTCCTCCTGGTTAGTTTGGGGGATCGCTGGAGATCTCCTGCACAGTGCTACGTTTTATGTATATGCAAATACTGGTATTCCAAAATCAATAAAATAAAATGAAATAAATAAAATAAACACATCCGGTCCAAAGCGTTTTGGATAAGTGGTGCTCAGTCTGTAATAGAACTGTTGGTTACTTCCAGACACAAAATTTCTTACCCTGCTTGGCAGCCTCTTGTGGCATAGTGGATATTTTTTGCAAGATATTGGAAAATTAAACTACTAATGAATTGCCATGCATTTTATGATCTGAAAATGGAAAAAAAACTTTTTTTTGTCTCTCAATTTTCTTCCTTTTACTACAAGCTTGGTGTCATGACCTACACAGACACTGGTAAACTCAGTCCTGAGACTCAGTCTGCAATTGAACAAGAAGTAAGGACACTTTTAAAGGTAAGAATGATTTTTTGTTCTTCTGTTCATGAAATACTTGGAATAATGGTTAGGGTAAATAGCTGTTTTTATCTCTTGACTTTCTTGTATTTATGTAGTAAATGTCATATTGCATGGCTAAGATCCTTGCTTTAATTCATGGCCCTGTAAAACAAAGACCATGTTGATAATTTGAGTAATTGAGATCCTGTTGCTAGTCATAAACTTTTTGTCCCCAACATATATTATTTTGTGCCTTATTTTCATTCTGTTTCTTGTCTTGATGTGCTCTTAAAGTGTATACAAATAAAAGCTGAACTAAAAATATCAGTGGCTTTCTTCAACCTTTTATGTGTGGTGAATCTGATGACAGGTTTTAGTATATATTTTCTAATTTCCATATTTATTTTGAATACTTAATGTGCCTTTGACAGGAGTCGTATGAACGGGCAAAGCATATATTGAAGACCCATGCAAAAGAACACAAGAATTTAGCAGAAGCGTTGCTGACCTATGAAACTCTGGATGCCAAAGAAATTCAGATCGTTCTAGAGGGGAAAAAGCTAGAAGTGAGATGATAATTTACTTGTCAAGCATTCTAGTGGCTGCCAAGAATGCTGTAGTCTCTTTATGAAGTGTAGCTTTCTTTTCTTCCTGATATGTGTGTGATAATAATCACATTTCTTAAGGAAAAAAAACATTTGTCATGTGAGCTTTTGTTACATTTTATCAATTTTTGTCTTATTAGAGAGAAACACAAGGAGCAAGTGAAGTTCCCACAGAAATAGATGTACAATCTCAGGGCTGAATCCCGCTTGTTTGGAAACCTCATACGCTGAAGCTCAATCGTATGTTTTTAATATAGTTTCCCTGGCTAATTGTTCTATAGGAACTGGAAGTGTAGCTGCCTGCTACATTCCATCATTGATGACTAGTCATGATGGCCTCTAATATCAGAGGGCAGCATGAATTCTAGTTGCTTGGGGAACACAAGCAGGAAGGTTCTCTTGTGCTCACACACTACTTGTGAGCTTTCCAGAGACATCTGGTTGACCATTGTGTAAACAGAGTGCTGGGCTGAATGGCCTGATCCACCATTGCTCCCACATTCTTAATCTTATAAAATCTTGGAGTGCTGCAGTGGAATTATACTTCTGCAATTTAGAAAAGATGAAATAAGTTAGCAGGACAGATAATATCCAGGAAGTTGAGGACAGACATCATTGAAACATAATCACATTTCTCCCCATTCTCCTCTGTACACATGCCTTTGAGCAGAGTAGGAGGGCAGAGAAATTTAATAGAATTCCTTCAGATCATGCAGTGCAACTTAATGTTTGCAGGAGAGAAAGAGAGCTGTGTACCAGGGCTGGGAAGAACTGCATTGTCTCCTCTGAGGCCATGTTGGGGGAAATGTTTCCCATTTTAAATGACATGGGGTATATGGCTGCAGCTTTGCTGCTGCCTGTATGCTTGGGTTTTCTTAAAGGATGTTGTATATGGCTGCTTGAGATTTTGTCCATTTCTTCAGTGGGCAGATGCTGATCAGTCAAAGAACATTTGGAATGACTTTCATAATCACCATTCCCTTTATGTTTGAAATCTTCAGCATCTTTGGCACAACTTGTACTGCCTGATTCTTATAAGTAAAATTTGTTTAGGCATCTTCTAAAACAGCAACCACAGAAAGTCTGGGGCTCACAGCTGCCCCTTTCTTCTGCCATCACACCATTTTTTTTTCAAAACTGAATTTGACCAGATGGTTGATTCTGTGTTGGAGGCGAGAGGGTACTTCAGGTTCCCAAACCATGTGAGGCAAGTGGGATGAGAAGGCTGAGATAGACTTATGGAAAGGTGTGCCCTTGGGCAGTGTGTGCAGCTCTCCATTTTGGGGTAACACAACATTTTGCTACATTTAGGGAGAGCCTAAGAGAAGTCTTGGCAGGCTGTTCTATTTCTTCCCCATTGTAAAAAGGGGAAATTGCACATAAATGGTGTAACAGGTCAATTAGTATTACCTTGTTTCCATGGAACTGTTTTGTGGGATGTCAGATGCCATTGATGGATGTTGTTTTTCAAAAAATGAACTCTTGACACCTCTCATTATAGAAAGCTCTTTTGTTACTCTGTTTTGACAAGTGAATTGTGACCAGCAATGGAAGAAAATTGGCAGTGAAGCACCTTTAAATTTAGGGCTAACACAGCATTTTACTGTGAATGTAATTGGAAAATGTTGATTTTGAATTGGTAGAAAAATCCTAATTTCACCAAACCCTATTTCAGTGCTACTTTCTTTTCTTGTTTTTTCCATCCAGTCAACTTAGTAACATACGGAAAGACTCAAGACCATTTATTTAAACAGAATACCAAGCTGCTATGCTGACAGGTTACAAATGTACCCTTTTGTAGTAATACACTGCAAAAGATGAGCAGTTGCTACATCCTTGGCGCTTCCTATATTTTTGAATAAAAGTTTGTTTTAAATATGCAGAATGCTTTCTCCCTTTTTTGCAACTGTAAATAGCTTTAATTCCAATTTCCCTCATATGTAAATTGAGGTGTATAAAACATATCTTAAACTTGTAAATAAATTTGAGAGTTAAACAAAATGTGTAACTTTTTAATGAACTGGATTTCCGAAGACTTTTTTTTAAAGGTGAGAACCAGATGTGTTTGCTGCTAACTCATTTGTTCCTATGGTATAATATAGGTGTTTTTTTCCAAAATGTAATATGCGATTGTTAAAATAGAAAATATAACATGTTCATCAGTAATTCAGTATTTAGATTCTGTGGAATCCAGTATCTCTGAAATGGTAAATTTAATGAAGCTATGTTTTGTAAAAGCCCACATGTACCTGACTCCAAATAAGCCAAGAGGGAAAACGTAATACAGTTATCTGACTAGTTTTCCTTCCTTCCTTCCTTCCTTCCTTCCTTCCTTCCTTCCTTCCTTCCTTCCTTCCTTCCTTCCTAATGGACCACTGACACAATTCCCCATAATTTGCTGAAGTTGTTTAATAATTGTCAGTTTCTAATTGTTATGAAGGTTAGAAACAGAGATGATTATAAAGTAGCAAAAATGAGCAGCAATCTATATGTCTCTGCACCCCAAATAAAATTGGAGCTAATACATATATATATCAACATGACTAGGGAACTGGCCCCTGTAAAATCTATAAAAATACTCTTCAATAAAAACTTTTTTCCCACGTGACTGATGACCATAGGCAACACTTACAGACATAAAATTGTGGGTATAGACAGCAAATTAAGTTTTCAACTATTACAAATCACAGACTCCTACTTACAGGAGAGTCCCCTCAGTCTATCAGCTGCACAATTTCTGTTTGTGTAAGAGAATGTTAAGTGGAGTGGACCCATGACAATTTTCACTATGTATGACATTCTGGGCAACTATAGATTATATTGATGCAAGTAGGTGACTCCCCATGAGATAGTGTAACATTATTTCTGACCGACTATTACTTATTTCATGCCACACCATTCGATGTGAAGCTCATATGCCGAAGAGAGAGACTGAGTGGTTCTTCGTTCAGCCTGCAAGCTGCAGCTGTTACATGTTATTAGAGATAAATGGAGATTTGAAGCCTGGAAAACTACTAAATGGAAATGACCTATGGAAATATTACTTTGAAACATCCTACTAAATCAATAGAACTGAGTTGTGCTTAGAAAGAATTGCATCTGCACACATACTTTTTTAAGATTATGCCATGTATCCTCAGCCATGACTGGGATGTGTTACCCATGATCCTACACAACTGGGAATTTCATCCTTGGGCTGAAAAGTTCCCCACTATTGTTTTATGCAATCTTTTGGCAGCAAAGGCATTGGCCTTTCTGTTTGCAAGATAAGCCCATGTCATGTGCTGGGCTTATCTTTGATGACAAATAGCGGAGTGGAAGTGGCATCTTTCGGGAGCTTCTGTGATATTTGAAAGGCAACTTTATATTTGGATCAGGAGTGGACACCCAGTATCAGCTTTTAGCATGCTGGCAAGATTTCTTATCAACTACATAATTTCAATTGCAGTCTTTGTTGTTTTATCTTGGCCATGAAGACTAATGTAAAGGTTATTTCACTAGCAATGAATGGTTAAACAAGAAGATAGAAAATCATGAATACATCAAAAGCATTAGACCTGGTGTTATTATGCCCCAGACCAACTTTTGGGTGTAAAATTAAGCAGGGACTATGTCATTCATCTTTGGAAGGATAACTGTGGCTCATGCATCTAAATCAAAAGGTGTTTTGCTAAGCAATACTAGTTAACATTACAGCTGTTAAAGTAGACCCAGAAGGGAGATGCATTTTTTCTAAAGGAAAAAAGCAAATCAAATGGTTGGTTTCAGCATGTTTTATGTTGCAAACTGATTTTATGGCTCCCACATTCAAAATACTTGAGAAATTCGAAGAAGGTGATAGAATTTCAAGAAGATATGCAAATATGACAGTTCTCACAATCGAGGTACAGTTACATCCACACTGAATCTGCAATCTTAGCAAACTAAAGCAATGTAATCAAGTAGGTGTGCATAGAATTCAGCATGGCACAGAGTGTAAGTATATTTTTTCTTAGGAAAACATCATACTTAGTGCACTGTAGATTTCATTACATCAAATGCATTGTTCCCAAACATAATTGAAGCAGAGGAAATTATGGTGCTTAATCATACTGAAATAACAGTAATTGTCTGAATGATCTCAGTCTTAAAAGCCTTGGAGACACAGGTCTGCTCTAGAGAAGAAATTCAGACTAATTTCAGTACAAACCATGCACAAATTATATCCATATAGATCAGCCAGAATCAGAACAGGCCAATAGAAGGTTGATACCATTTCCTAGTGTAGTCAATGTTTGTAAGATTTCTAGTTGGCATTATGCCCGTTTGCCAAAATGCTTGTAAGTATTTTATGTTAGTAGCTAAGAAATCTGGGTGGTATAAATTTAATAAAACACTATTGTTCCTGGATTTATTTATGATTGCAATCTATCCTACCATGTAAGGGCTGTATTGCCTGGTGAATGTCTAGAGGTGGAACAACAGAATCCAATGAAAAGAGAGGGTGCTATCCTTCCCTTGTGTGAAAACCTTCCAGATGCTCCTGGGGCTGTAGGGGCACATTTAGTCTGGCTCCTCAGCAAAAGCCTGTCTGACTTGTGAGAGAACCTATCTGTAGCAATGCTACTGTCAGCATACTCAACACTCTTACCTAACAAGAGCCTTTCCATCACAAAGGAAAGATAGCACTAACACATAATGGAACACGAAACAATGGCCCAGAGACTGAAAATGCTCAGTATACACTCCAATCCCCAAGATGGCTTGGGAGCTTTGGGGGCTTTTTTAAAAATACCCCATAAGACTAACACAGATAAAAATTTTGTCCCCCAAGTGCTCTTTATGGGGTGTGCGAGACATTTTTGCCATGTTTTTGGGCACCCTACACAAAGGGTGATTTGCACACTTTTAGAATAGCACATGGCTCCCTCTCTGAAATTTTGTTATCATTTTGTTTTGTTATCATTCCCAACTTGCCCAGAAGATTCTGAATGTCTTTTCCCATTCTCCCCTAACAGCAGGTGCTTTGTTGCATGATTTTCATTCCTTGACTTTTGAGTAGGTAGCCTAGGAGGACGGTACAACCAAAGGCGAAGAAGCAATTGATTGCTAATTCATATCATTCTCAGATAGGCTGAAGGAGCAATCCACATTCACAGTTAATCCCTTGTGCCAACGAGGCCAAGAAAGAGTCCAAAATTCTAAATCTGTTATGGCAGTTTATTCTCCTCTCAACTCTGTTTTTTCTTCCTGCGTTGCCAGCCGGTCGAGCTTTTACAGTCTCTTCCCTTTTTATCTGTCTATCTTTGTTAATTAGGCTTAATTAGTTAATAACAGTTAGTAGGTTAGCAAAAGCTCAATCACTGTGAAACTGATTTAGAAAAGGAGGAAACCCAGATGTCTTTTGAGTAACTGAAGTGGCAAGTGAAGGATTAAATGGAAAAGAATACCTCCCCCATGCCATGGGTATGATGGCTAAAGAGGGTGAGAGGGTGGAAAAGAATACCTCCCCCAATGTCATGAGCATCATGGCTAATGAGTGTGAGATGATGGAAACGAATACCTCCCCAATGTCATGAGCTAATGAGGGTGAGACAAAGGAAAAGAATACCTCTCCCAAAGCCATAAGAATGATGGCTAAAAAGGGTGAGATGATTAATCAGTTGGGCACAAAAGACCAGGAGGCCCCACAGAAAGGTGCCTCAGACACAATGGCAGACTCAGTGCAGAAGAAAATATTTATTTTTTTTAAGTGACAACAAAGGTGGAAACTGCTTGCTGCAGCAGCAGGCAATAATGGTAAGGGCAAAGAGTGGCAGTCACGGATCAAGTAAGCCCAGAGAAAGGGAAGTATAACGTAAAGGTTACTTTGACACTAGGGGAGAATTCCAGTGGTGTAAAGAGCTCAAAAACACAGTTGTCACTTCCAGTCGCCATCTTGGAAACACGGATTCCAGGCTGGGCGGCAGAAGGAATTCAGCATGGGAAGCAGCCAATCAGAGCCATGCAAGCTGGCAGATAGTCAATAGACTATGCTGAGTCCCCACCCACACATAATCTGTCAACAGAGCTGTAAGGTTGAATATTAAAAGAACAATGTGAATAAGACAAAGAGAAGCTTTGTTTGTCTTATAATCCTAGAAGTTTGGGCCAGAGAGCTTCAGTGACTGGATTAAGACTTGTATTTTCACTGTTAAGATTATGAGGGTGAACCTAGGCCCATGAGGGTATGGCCTCATTCAACAAAATCTATGGCAACTAGCATAGCTTACACTGTAACTTCATCTTTGCAAGACATACGTAATGCAGCTGGGTGGTCAGAACCATCAACCTTCGTGAGATGTTATAAGTTAGACAAGTTTAAATTGGCACAGGCAGCTTTCAGTAGAACAGTGATACAGTCAGTCCTAAAAAAAAGAAGAGAAATCCCACCACATAGGGTGCAGCTTGGGTAACTCCCAATCTTCCTCTCTTCCTGCCATCCCAGAATGAACCTTCATGTGTAAGTCCAACTTCTCAATCACTTTCCTTGACCTTGACACTACACAGTACTCCTATTGATGCAGCCCAGAATCACATTGGCTCTTCTACCTGTCACATCACACTGCTGACTCATGTTCAATTTGTGGTCTACTAAGACTCCTAGCTCCTTTTCACATGTACTGTGGTCAAGTTAGTTGTCACCCATCTTATATCTGTGCATTTAATTTTTCTCCCCTGAGTGTAGTATCTTGCTCTTCTCACTGTTGAAAGTCATTTCATTAGTTTTGGCCTAGCTGTCTAATCTCTTAAGATCATTTCTAATTATGATTCTGTTCTCTGGGGTGTTAGCTACCCCTCCTAATTTGGTATCATCCACAAATTTGATAAAAATGCTCTCCAGTCCCTCATCCAAATCATTGATAAAGATGTTGAATAGCAATGGGCCCAGGACAGAACCCTGTGGCACCCCACTAGTCATTTCTCTCCAGGATTAAGAGAAGCAGTTGGTGAACACCTTTTGGGTTTAGTCAGTCAGCCAATTACAAATCCACCTAACAGTAGCACTGTCTAGTCCACATTTTACCGGCTTCTTTGCAAGAATATCATGGGGAACTTTGCCAAATGCCTTACTGAAGTCAAGAAGTGCTATGTCCACAGCATTCCCTTCCTCTATCAAGCTCATAACTATCATAAAAACAGATAGGATTAGTCTGGCTTGACTTGCTTTTGAGAAACCCATGTTGACTTTTAGTGATCACAATGTTCCTTCCTAAGTACATACAAGTTTTCTATTTGATGATCTGTTGTAGAACCTTTCCTGGTATTGACATCAGGCTGACCAGGTGGTAGTTGTTTGGGTCCTCTTTTTCCCTTTTTGAAGATGGGGGCAAATATTTACCGTCTTCCAGTCTGCTGGGACTTCTCCCATTTTCCAGGAATTCTCAAAAATTATTGCCAGGGGTCCTGAGATTATTTCTGTCAGTTCTTTTAATATGTTTGGATGTAGTTCATCTGCTCCTGGAGACTTGAATTCATTTAGAGTTGCCAAGTATTCCTGTACTACCTTTTTATCTATGCTGTGCTGCATTTCCCCTACCACATCATCTGCTCCATTTTCCCCAGTTAAAGCGTTGTTTTCCTCTGGGGAGAAGACCAAGGCAAAGAAGGTGTTCAGTAGTTCTGCATTTTTTCTGTCTCCTGTTAGCATTTCATCATCCTCTCCACACACAGACCTACAACTTCCTTATTCTTCCTTTCACTATAGCCATAACCAAAAAAGCCCTTCATATTATTTTTAATCTCTCTAGTAAGCCTGAGCTCATTCTACACTTTAGCTTTTCTGACTTTCTCCTTACACTTGCTGGCTATTTGTTTGAATACTTCTTTGCTGATATACCCCTTTGTATATGTATATGTCCCTTTTAAATCTAAGCTCAGCTGAAAATTCTTTAGACATCCATCCTGGATTCTTTAGATACCTCCCATTTTTCCTCCGCACTGGAATTGTTGCAAATTATGCTTTCAATATCTTATTTTTAATAAACTCCCATCCATCATGAACTCCCCTTTCTTTTAGTATTCCTGACCATGGGATCACTCTCAGTCCCTTTCCACACCTTACCTTCATTCGGTGCATGGGCGCAGGGATCACGCGAGCAGCCTCTTGTGAGAGGCTCTCGCATCCCCGCAGTTTCGGCTCTGCAGTTGTTGCCTGCCGGCTGGCAGCCAACATGAGAGCTCCACCTCTTCCTTCTGCAGTGCAGCCAGGTATTTTCCCAGGCTGCGCTGGGGGAGGAAGTGCAAGGGCCATGGCTCTGAAGCTCCACATGCAAAGTAAGTGCGCATGGGGTCGCAGAGCAATGCGTGATCAAGCACCACTTTTGGCTACAAGCTGAAAATGAAATAGTGCACGATCGGCACCTGTTGGCCCTCGTAGCATCACGCAATTGCGAGGATGTCGTTTGAAATGTAGCGAAAAGGGCTTCAGTATTTCCCTACGTTTACTGAAATCAGCTTTCTGAAAGTCTAGAAAAAAAGGCTGATTATGCTTGGCTTCCCTTTTCTGCCGTATAACAAACTCCAGGAAACCATAGTCACTTCCACCTAAGGATCCCGCCACCTCCACCCCATTAACCAGGCCATCGATATTGGGTAGGATCAGATCTAAAATACCTGCCCCCATTTATTCCCTCCTCCATCTTCTGGACTATGAAATTGTCTACAAGGCAAGTGAGAAATCTGTTGGATCTAATACTCTTGGCAGAGTTAGTTTATTGTAGTTTACTGAGGCCAAAGAGCTCTCTGGAGAAAAATGCCCCTACCTAAACTACAAACCCCAGGATTCCATAAGATGTTGAAAGTGGTATAATAGCACTGTAACAGTGTAGTGTGGAAAGGCCCTTAGACTTTCAACAAATATTGAGATAGTTGAACTCTCCCATTATGACTATATCTCTCCTTCCTGAATGTTTTTTCATCTGTTTCAGGAAGACATCATCCAAGTCCTCAGTCTGGCTTGGAGGTCTATAGTAAAGCTCCACAATCACTGACATTGACATCACTGTCATTTCTCTCCTCCTTAATTTTTTACCCAGATGCTCTCCACCTGGTTTCCAGGATTTAAGTCATGGATTTCTTCAGAGGTGTAAATATTCCTGATATTTACATGAATATTAGTGATATTAGTGCTCCTCCTCCTCCTTTCCTCCTCCTTTGTTTAGATTTTTCCAAATTCCAGTATGAAATACAAGGTCATAGTATTATGTCTTGCATATGTAAACCTATTTATAAACCCAGTTATGGAATGGCCTGCCGGAGGAGACCTGGCATATTCTCTTCCGACAGGCCTTCCCAGACGAGTACTCCACCGCCTCCCACCAACTGTCTTCCTGTTCTTTAATGTAGTTAATGTGTTTTAGGGGGTTGGTTTTAGATGGGTTGGTGGGTGGGGAGGATTGGTTATGTTTTAATGCTTTTAATGTATCTAATGTATTGTTGTAGTACCGCCTCGATCCATGGAGAGAGGCGGGATTATTATTATTATTATTATTATTATTATTATTATTATTATTATTAATTTTATAACTGATTATTCCAAAATTTTGTAGAGCTTTATGGAAAAGAGCTTGTAGCCAAACCAGCATTGAAACCCCTCAGCAGAAAAGGTGCCTCCTTGACTCTCTGACAGAATATGAACTCTTTCCTGCATAA
This sequence comes from Ctenosaura bakeri, assembly GCA_948474755.1. Lineage (NCBI taxonomy): Eukaryota > Metazoa > Chordata > Lepidosauria > Squamata > Iguanidae > Ctenosaura > Ctenosaura bakeri. Next base: position 152,985 of record CAOLHI010002024.1, read on the forward strand.
CAGGGAAACAGATACATACATTCCTGTCCAAACTGGCACAGTGATATTTTCCACACATCAGAAGGCCGAAGCCAAGGTATGCAGTGTATGCCTTGGAGACCTGAAAAAGAGAGAAAGAGAAACTATGCAGGCAGAACTGATAAGTCATAAAGGAAAACAAAAGTCCAAAACAATGCTCTAGCTTCTAGAAAACAGCCTTGGCACTTTCCTTGTTACACAACAGTCCCTCGCCCATCTCTTACTCCGTTAAATCTTCCTAAATTCACCTTATAAAAATGAATAAATATTTGAGTGCCTTCATAGACCCATAATTGCCATTTGTTGTTGTTATTTGCCATCGAGTGAACTTGAAGTTGTGGCACCTTTATTAACAAGAGACCTCCAAGATCCCTGTCATTAACTGCCCTGCTCAGGTCTTGCAAACTCAGTGAGGAATGTATTTCTGACTTTTGTTCACATGGCTGGTGCTTAAAGTCCTTTTCTCTGCAATAACTAATTGCAATTAGCCTGCAAAAATTGCCTTCCTCTCCCAGTTGCTTTTAATCTTTTAAGCAACCTTTGGGAAATTTTCATAGCTTTTAACAGTTTCTTTTAATCACCTAATGCACCTGTGTGGAAGAGATCATAGGTCAGTGGTAGAGCACATGCAGTTTCCCTCTTTTCCTACTTCCTTCCACTCTACCAACCATTATTAGTCTTTCCAATGAGTTATGTCATCTCACGATATGTTCAAAGAATAACAGCCTCAGTTTAGTGATCGTGGCTGTTAGTGAAAGTTCAGACCGCCGTTTTCCCTGGGACTTATGCCTTTGTCTTTTGGGTAGTTCCTGGTATCTGTAGGACTCTCTTCCAGCACCACATTTTGAATGAGTTGATCTCCTCCTGCCAGCCTTTTTTACTGTCCACATTTCACAGCCATACATAGAAACTAGAAGTCCCATGTCATGGACAACTTGGCTTTGGTATCCAATGGCATAACTTTAGACTCAAGGATCTTCTCTAGATCCTTCATAGTTGCCCTTTCAAGTCTTACTCTTCTTCCGAATTCTTGACTGGCTTATTCTTAGCTTATTTAAAAGCTACTGTAATATTTGTACATCCCCATAATAAGTGATGAATTCATTTCATTTTGAATCAATCCACCTGTAAGATAGCCTTTCCCTTTTCCTACTTCCTTCTACTTTACCAAGCATTATATTTTCCATTGAAGCATATCATCTCATTATATGGACGAAGTATGCAGCTTCAGTTAGGCTTCCAGTGAGAGTTCAGGCTTGATTTGCTCTAAGACCAGTGCCTTTGTATTTTGGGCAGTCCTTGGTATCCCTAGAACTCTTCTCCTGCATCACAGTTCAGATAAGTTGATTTTTTTTCCTGTCAGCTTTCTTCACTGTTTAGCTTTCACGCTGGATGATTCTGATTTTGGCATTTAATTATATATCTTTACACTTGGTGGAACTTATCTAGTTCCTCTATATTTGCCCTTCCAAGTTTTAGTTTTCTCCAGATTTCTTGATTTCTTGACTAATTTCCATACATGCTAACAGTTTACATTGTTAAAACAATTTACATTATTTAATTTACATTATTCAGCTGTTGCTAAGGTGTATCCAGATTTAATATTATCCCTTAAAAGTTCCATAATACATAAAGATATATGAAAACAATTAGAAAAACGCATTCTTAGATCAAACAGATAACATCAGAACCATACCAAATGACAAATTGCATATGTCCAAGATCTACCACTGACCACAGCCTGAAGTCATATGATCTGATTTCCCCTTTATTCTACTACTCACACAAACCCCTCACTTCCCTCTGTGTGTATTTCTTTCTCCAGCACCAAAGCATCCTAATGTCAACCAACATAGGTGTCTCTCAATTATCTCTCTTCCAGGCTGCTGATCATCCTGAGAGCTATGAAGATAGAGTGAATTTACTGGAATATAATAGTGATACTTAGTGTGCTCACCATGTGATGATCCAAATCCAAATGATGTTTTCCTTATCTCATGGTGGTTTGTACTTTCCCCCCTCCCATCCCTAACTATTCTTAAGTATTATGTTCCTTCTCTATAAAACATATACTTTGTCCACTGTGTAGATGTTCTTGTTTTGTTTTGAGGCTTTAATGGTCAAACTCCAGGCTCTTTGTGCTGGAAAGATGACCCGCACGCACACACAAATGAAGAGCTGAACAGCCTGTGACTTGATGATGGGGGTGATGCTGGAAAGGGATTCTTGATACTGCTTGAAAAGCTACCTTGTGGTGCCATGTGGTTGATTAGCAATAAGGCTGTAGCAGGTGTGTGTATGTGTGTAAATAAGAAAGATCTGAGCCTAGCACTTTGAATGGTTGTCTGGCTGCTATAAAGGACTGGATGCAGGTAATCAAGGGGTTTATCACATGCGGGTTTTTTGTGTGATTGCACTGGCTTAGTTCTGTTTTTCATCTCTCCTTATCACATGACATCATCACTGGTTGAACTGCATCCCTTTGTTATTGGGTTGTCTCTTTTCATTCATGGGAAATACCCATACGTGGCTCCAATGATGCTCCACTTCTACTATTACCTATTTACACGATCCTGTCATGAGCCAGGCTGAGCGTGCTGCTGATTCAGACTGGGACTCCGAGTTAGACTTGGACTCCCAGCCGGGGGAGGATCTCTTGGAGGGGCCTTCGGGAGAGGGGCTCCTTCAGAGTCTAGGGAGGAGTCTGCCAATGACCCCACAGCTGCCCCGGGCACAGATCCCGAGCCAGTACCTACAGCAGATGTTTGTGCTCCAGAGGCAGAGGCCAGTGCTTCTGGCTCGACAGAGGCTGGTGTTTCCGACTCCAGCCCGGAGTTTGCAGCAGACCCTCCCCCCACATTCCTCCAGAGGCAGCTGGAGAAGGGGGCGGTTCGGAGATCACAGTAGCTGCGGGAGAAGCATCTGATGAATCGGCCCTGAAGTCTTGAGGGGCTCCAGCTGTGAGCTGGGCCAACGAACACTTGATCAACCCCAGCTGGGCTAAAGACTGTGCATTTAAGACAGACGCTGCGGGAGGTGGGCATGGGGGCAACAACCATCTACCAACTGGAAATCTGCATCCAGGCTAATCCTTGCTGTTTGAGTTTGCTGCCTCTGGGACTTGGATGTTTGTTTTGGTGACATAACCTCTTGATTACTTTATTACTAAAGCCATAAACTCAGCTCCTGCCTCTGTGTCTGCTTAAGCTGCCTGACATTGACAGATCCTTTCATTCAACTGCAGTTCCAACATTGTGGCAATCATGTGGTATCAGTGAGCATTGTTTCCTCTTTCCCCTTCCCTATTCCCAAGAGGGTGAACTCATTGCATTTCTGGTGTCTGGACAAAGAGGACATCATGGTGCAGGTGAACAATGCTGCTTTTACTCTGTTCCTCAGTACATTATATATATATATATATTAATTATAAAAGGAAAAAAACAAAAAATACATAACATGATAAACATAAAGGTGAGAGAAAAAAAGTTACAAGAGAAAAATGCTTACATTTCTATTTCTCTCCAAGTCTATTAACATAATACACTTATTCAACATATTACAAATCATACTGATTATATATTTTTGTTATATGTATCTGAATCTCATTCTTATTATACTCATTGTTATTATTTATTCTCATAATTAGCATTTTAAAAATATACTATTAGTAATTTCATTCTTATTTCTATCCTTTTCAAACTAAATTTAACCTATTGCTATTACTGAATGTAACTTTATTACTAAGTATGCTATTACTATGTGTACCCTAAGTGTACCCCATCTCCAGAGCCAATTATATCTCAAGTTATTCCACCTTCTTTTCTTGTGGACGTATGATACCTTCCTCTTTTATTAACACCTTTTCTACAAATATCCATATTCCTTCAAAATCATTCCCTTTCAATATTCCTTTTTTGGCCTTAATTCCATATGTTAACTTATCATTAATCATGATTTTCCACATTTCTTTATACCAATCCTCTATTTGAAAATTTCCTTGAGTTTTCCATTTTCTTGATATAATTAACCTTGCTGCATCTTCAGTACCTTTTTAACTTTAAAAAAAAACAACTTTTGATGTAATTGCCCTAGTGGTCACCAGCACACTGCAATTACACTATTACAGCAAACAGCCAGCTGTGACTGTGGAAAGGTAAAATGCCAAAATGGCAACATGACAAGAAAACACAATGCCTAAATGATGGGGATGAAGTCTCCCGACATGGTGATACTGTGCAAAGAATGAAAAAAAAAGTACATGTACCAGGTAGTGCAGAAGTGCAGACAGGGGAAGGGAGGCGGGGTTAGATTACTTTTAGGAGTTTTTAAAGAGCATTTTAATGTGTTTCTAAAATGTTTTTATTTCTGTATTGTCTTAATTGGCTTTTATTTGGTAATCACCTCAGGAACCCTTGGGAGATGAAAGAGGATACAGAAATACAGCAAATCAATCAATAAATATTTTCTAAAGGAACGGGAAGGAAGAGTAAGAGTTTGAATTTGAATTTACATTTGAAATGACCATGAAGTGACAGGAAACATGAAGAAGTAAAATAGAATGGATCTGGGCAATTGTGACAAATTGACAGAAAGGGAAATAATGTAAAGGGAAACATGAAGAGGAATAGAGAAGTAAGTTTAGGGAAGTAAAGATGAATCATTAGACAGACAGCACTTCAAAAAGAGCTATTAATATGTCATAAAATCTATTTACTTAAGCCTCTTGCTGCTTGCTTATGTGATGTCTCAGAAATAGAGAAATTTGCCTCAGATATTCATTTCCCAGATACATTTCATTTGCAAGATCCAATTGCATCTCCAGATTAAGAACCAGATTTATCAAGGTGTGGTGGTACCCCAATGCGAGCAGTCGGATTTCTTATTTTTACAAAAGTCAGAAATGCTTTGGCTCTTCAAGATTATGCTCCAATGCATTAACTTCCATCTGGTCTATTACTGCCCCTGAGCAGAGGTTTTGAACTTTGATAGCCTAGCCTTTAGAAAAATGGAGACAGGTGTCTCCTGCAAATGTAAGTCCCTGTATGCCAAATCTCTTAGCTGACCTCTGTTAGTAGTTCATGTAGGAACTATACAGTATGAGAAACAAGATGGATCTCTCTGGATCACCAACAGGCAACAAAGAAATGTCTGACAACAATACATTATTATAGGAAGATGGGTTGTGAAAAGTGTATTAGGGGAAGCTAGACATAGTAAAACAAGAAATGGAATGTATTTGGGGTGTAAATGTAAATTTGGGGTGAGTGAGCTAAAGTGGACCAGAATGGGACACTTTGAGCCAGACAATTACACAGTATTTCACTCAGGAATGAGATCACATTAATACTGAGGAAAGATGGCAGCTTTAAGAGTAGATGCACCTTTTCTGAGGTTTCATAAGGGGAAGGTAGTACTAAGAGCAGATATCACCTTCTTACCAAAGGTGGTATCATTTTTTCATCTGAATCAAGACATTGTTTTGCCAGCTTACATGCAGAATCCAGAAACTGATCTGGAGAAAAAGTTCCATTGCCTTGTTGTCAGAAGAGCGTTAGCTTTCTATGTTCAACGCACTGCAGCTATAAGGAAAACCAAGCGGTTTTTAATCTGTTATTCGAGTCAGGAACTAGGGGAACCTGTTTTGTCCCAAAGGATATCTAAATGGGTTGTTTCCGCAAGAAAGTTGTGTTATGAGATTGCTAAAAGAAAGTTGCCAGTGAATATAAGGGCGCACTCCACGAGGTCAATGTCAGCTTCGCCTGCTTTCACGCATGGTGTACAACTGGAGGAAATATGTAAGGCCGCTACGTGGCCACAGCCATTAACCTTTATTTCCCACTATAGGGTGGATGCAAGGGAAAGGAGTGATGCGTCCTTTGGTAGGGCTGTTTTGTTTCCTGCAGTTGCTTGAAAAAAAGAAAAAGAGGAAAACGGGGAAAAAACCCTTTCTGAATGAATTGAAGAAACTCAAGATGATTTTTCTGTTAACTAAATATTAATTAATTAATTAATATTATTTATTATTCTAATGATATTCATGATATTTATAATATCTATTGTATTGAAATATTTATTACAGTTTTTTTTAAAAAATCTGATGATGTTTGTTATCACTGCTGTGTATTGACAATTTGACATCTCCCACCTCCATCTTTGACAGCTCGCTAATCTCCCCATTGTGTGATTCACAGAGACCACGAAGAAGAACAGGTTGCTTACCTGTAACTGTGGTTCTTCGAGTCGTCTTCTGTGAAGTCACACAAACCCACCCAGCCTCCCCACTTGATGTCTTTCCTATAGCTGCTACCATGGCGGCAAAGAAATTGACCGTTAACTGAGGAGGGGCCTTATATACCCTGGGGATGTGGGTATATAACGCCTGAATGCCTGATTTTAGGCTTCCAGAAGGTTCCGAATACTGTTATCGCACAGGCACGAAATACCCCATTGTGTGATTCACAGAGACCACGAAAAAGAATTATTTTTTTTGAACCTGAAGACTGCAGATGCTTCCAGATATACTCGTTGACACACTTTCATGGGTGGCCTTCTATGTAAAATGCCTTGGGAAGTAGGGAAGTAAGCACCATTTGGGTGGTTTCATTAATGCACCAATGCACTGTAGGGTGCAACACAGAAGACTAGAAAATACATTAAATTGTTCTAGGGGTTGTGTCTGAAGCAACCAGAATGGGGGAGCTCTCATGGTTAGACCCTTGCTCAAGTCACTTGTGAAGGCTGTCACAAGAGGTGGCTACTACACAGATTTAACAGTACAGGAATGAGATATGGTCAGAGGAAAATGATCACCCCAAAAGCTTAACCACTATGGTGAACATCTGGCTCCATTACCTTGTTTCCAAGAAACCAAAGAGCTGAGCATGATGCTTTATATTAACCATGTGTTCTTGCCACTGGGGAAAACCATATCCATGTTCTTTTTGCTACTAGGATAACTCATGACTGCCTACCCACTGGAGCAACACTTGATCTATAAGAAAAAGTACAAATGGCTTTGTTTCTGCTTTTTATTGCCTTCTTACTCTTAAGTGGGCTATATGAATATGTGATAATAAATGAATCAATTTATAAACTCTGGATCCAGTATTGCATTCTGTCTCTTTAAAGGCAACCTAAATGAGCATGTGGCAACTATAATCTGTCTTGAAAGGGCAATACTGTTAACAATGGAACAGACTGCTAAAACAGTTATGTTTAAACTGAGTATTCATTATGGTCAATGTAGACATTGCATACAAATTAGGCACAATGAATGCAGAATTGCAATTTAAGCATTGCAGGTAAATAAACTGAACTAATATTTGCATATTCTATAATATGTATATGTTATGTATGTTGGGGCAGGGAGAAACGTCATGTCTTCCAAAGACCCCTTTTTTCTCTTAAAAAAACAAAGTAGCTGTTTGTTTGTTTGTGGTGTGTGAGTGAGTGTATAAAATCTCTTATTGCTGTTAATATTGTTAAAACATCCTAAACATAGTTTGAGTGCCAAACCAGACATGTATTAAACATGTCATTGTCTCTGCTGTAGAATTTTCCCCTTTAAAATAGCTTCTGTAAGAATCCTAATCTGGATCAGGAACATGGAGTGGAGGAGAAGCTTTCTTACCCTCTCCAGTTTCTGTAGTTTCTGTAGCGCGAGGGCCCCTTGAGCGTCGCATAAATGGGAGCGTCGGTCCGTACAACGCACTCCCATTCATGCGATGGTCACGAGCCTAAAGCGGGACGCACATGCATTTTCTAAGCCGAAAATACTGCATGGTTGCACAATATTCGTGGGGCCCACGCACACTTACCTGCGTGCGGTGTGTTGTACGAGCCAGGCTGGTTGCGCTTCCTCCCCCAGCGCAGCCTACAGCTCCCAGACTGTGCTGTGGAAGGAAGGTGCAGGGCATTTGCGTGACGCTCGCACGACCGGCAAACAGCTGCGGGAGGCAGAAGGGCTGCAGTGAGCGGCTCGTGCAAACAGCTGCTCGTGTGAGCGCCACCCCTCACCATCGCGATGAAGGTAAGATGCGAAAAGGGCCTATGTGATTGCAGCACATCTGAAAGCAAACAGTGTTAGAACCTGCGTCTGGCATTGATAATTATTAGGTTTTGATGGGCACCATATCTAATAGGCATCATGTTTAATTGGCAAAATGCCTTAATTGTTACTGATATCAAAATCAAACCTGAGGGTGACTGAGAAGTCAAACCAACCAAGGGGGACTTCTGACTATGAACAAGAGAAAGAAAGGTAAGTCAACCTAAGACACTGTCCAGGTAAGACTAGGTCATTTGTCAGGCAAACAAACACTGTTCCTTTGGATAATAAGCATAAGTAGAAGCTGGAGTTTTCCCAAAGAACACAATGGCTAGAAGCCCACCAGGACACTGATTGACTCAAACCTGTCCCCTGAGCTTCTGGACTTCTTCCTCTTTTCCCATAGACAGCTATTACAACGCACATTACATCTTTGTCACTCAAGCACTGCAAACATTAATGAGCTGAAAGTTCATTGTATGTATGGCAACTCCCATTGTTCTGCACCTGGGAATGAACATATCAACCACTGCCACAGGCTATTTTTCATGTACAAATATTCCTGATTTCAGACTCTCCACTGCAGTCTCTTGCTGATCCAAAAGCTACTCTGTCCGTCCGATTCCTGAACGAAAGCTGTCCTTAGGTTCTTTACCTAAGCCACACTGCCGCTTCTCTCCAGACCTGGTAATTATCGCCTGAATCATTCACGGTCAATATCCCACTTTCTTCTCTTCTCTTTGGCTCTTGTTGTGATTGTGTGTATGCTTGAAATGTTGTGTGTGCAAGTGAATTTATTTCCATAAAACACATTTTTAGTTTACATTTTACTCTCTGGCTGATTCTTTCCTGCATGAGCCCATAAACATTGGTAGGAAAGGTCTCGCTAAGTTGCCTGCAAGCCTCTTGAACATTGAAGTAATTAATTCCCTACTTTTGTAAGGAGGAACTGGCATTGCGGGGTCACCCTCATGGCACCTACATTTTGGGGTAACAACAGCAGGTTGGGGATGATTTTCTAGGGGGAAATGGCACATAGAGTAAGGGTTAATTCCTCCTTTACACTGCAGTCCTCATTCAAACCATGTCCCTGTGGATGTTATTTTAAAACATGTTGGGGGACATATTTAACTTCATGTCTAGTTTAACATGAAATGGCATGGAATGCACTGGTTACGTCAAACTAGCCCTAAGAATACACTAGATTTGGATTAGTTAAACCAAGACAGATTAGTTCCTTATCCCATGCAGAGGGAACATCTCTAAATAGCATGGCCAACCCTACCAATAGGCAGAGTGAAAAAGCCACTGCAGAATCAAATTTTGGGTGTCTTGAAAAAACACCAAATTCTTAGCTATTGTATTTTTATTACCAGGCAAACAGTGGGACACTTCCCATACCTCCCCATCAGAGCTCTCATGTCCCTCTAGGAAACATTTACCCAATAATAAAAATGTGAACTAATTAAAATTGTTTTTAAATTTCAGAATAACAGTAAAGTAGGATAGGAACTCAAGATGAAATTGCTATTGTGGGAATTGGATGCAATTTTCCTAGAGGTATGTACTGCACAGTGCTAAGTGAAATATTATAAGTGTGATACCTGAAGCCCCTGTCAGAGCTGCTGATGACGAGCAGCAGCTGTTGGTCCCTGTGGCTCTGGCTGGAGATGAGTCCTGCAAAAGAGTTCAGCAAAAGAGTTCCCCCTATGAGTTCCCCCATGGCGGACCAAGCAGGCTCAGATGTTCCTCTGCCTGCTCCTTTAGGGCAACAGGGATCTGATTCTGAAGATGCCTTGGAGCCTGTGTCAATCAGCCCACAAACAAGGCAGAGACTCAAAAGAGCTGAGCAAAGGGAAGCTTCCTTGATTAAGTTCAAGAAGCAGTGACTGGCCACACCTGTGCCTGAGCTATATAACTGTCTGCCTGGAAGCCTTCCTTTGCTTGTGGCAAACTTTCTACAAGCTCTCTCTTTGCTTTCTGTACCTGGGTCCTGATACCTTGGATTTATCTTGTGGCTCCAGACCCCTGGATTCTGGACTCTGACTATGGCTTTTGCTTGTTGCTCTGGACTGCCTATGAGCAATTGTTTGCTTTGACTCCTCCTGGTGGGACTTTGCTATCTCTCCCACTCCCTTCTCTGGGTTGGCTTGCTGCCCTTGACAATAATATGCTTTTAGGCTTTTCTGCTGCTATTTGAATATTTCACTAATTATGGGCATATGTGCCAGGTCCTTGCATTCTATAAGCATTATACTGCATCTTTTTGCCTCTCCAAGAACCTCTTCATCTATTGTGGTGGACACTATGAGAAAGACAATGTCTCTTCACAGAGGATCTCCAGATGGGTGGTTGAGATTATTCATGTTGCCTATGAGCTAGCTTGCCAATGGCTACTGGCCTCCCTGAGGGCTCATTCCATCAGGGCTGTATGATCCTTGGCTGTTGCCTTTTGAGGCCTCTCCCTCCAGGACTTTTGTCGAACTGCAACATGGTCTCAGTTGTCAATCTTTATTCGACAGTATCAAATTGACTGCAGAGCCTGGAGAGATGCATGTTTGGGGAGGGCTGTCCTGTCTTCAATCCTTCAGTGATCTGTCCCTTCATTCTCTGGTAAGCTTTTTAATCACTCATTGTGTGAGGCACAGAGACCATGAAGACGAAGGTTAGGTTGCTTACCTGTAACTGTGGTTTTTTGAGTGGTCGTCTGTGTCCTCACATAAACCCACCCTACCTCCCCTCTTACAGGTCCCTGTGGGTGGACTTGGAAACTTAAAGAGAGAGGAGCTTGAGGGCCTTGGGTGATATGCAGGGGATGGAACTACTACCAAATTGTTCAGCTCTGGAACTTTCCAGCAGACATCTCTGTGCAGGTGCAAGACCCACTGTGCAAGGTCACAGATGACCACTGGAAGAACCACAGTTACAGGTAAGCAACCTGTCCATAACAATCTTCATCCAACTCAAGTTTATCTTGAGTAATTGATTGCCTGTAATTTTCTTTTCACTTGATGCTACAGGCACCAATTTCTGTGAAATCAGGAATTAAACTGTAGATTTACCATTCACCTCATATACACATATATGCACACACATACATATACCCCCACAGAGATACATACAGTTTCATCATATGGCTTTAATTCTGACAGGGTTCCAAGAGAATCAATGGAGGCCAATGACTATTCATAGATCAACATCTGGAAGAGGCCCTATTGAAGTGCCTTGCGGTTCTGGTAAACCAAGAGTGCTTTCATGTCCCTCATGATAAAAGACACTAGCATGTCCAAATGGAAGGTCCCATCTGTTAGTACAAGGTCAACTGTTGCTGAGGATTCCTGTCTTCTCATGTGTTCTAGATTAGGGCCCTGATAAAGGAATGACAATGCTAATTATAAACACAGCCATCCCTCCCATGACGTGGAGTAAATCCTTCCTCCAACCTAGTGGAATGTCAAGGGCAGAGAAATGCCCCTTGTCCATCTCTCAGAAGCCCTCTCCCCTACCTCTCACACTGTCGTAGAGCAGCAGCCACACAGCAAGGATTCCTGGAGACACATTATAGGCACATGGGTTCTACCAAGACATGTCCAACAATATAAGGAATGATTTTCTCAAAGCTAGGCACCCTGGCCTGGGTGGGCTCTCTAAAAAGCTTTTTTTTTTTACTTTTTATTTGCAGTTGATACAGATCTTGAGAGATGGTGGCAGCAGTGAGTGGAATGGAGGGGAACTGGGGGTCATGGTAATGATGGCAGCAGCATCACTTGTGCTTTTCTCTCATGCGGTGAAAGAGGTTATATCGCTTCTGTTGATAACACTGCTCACTGAAGCCTAACCAATGCATAAGATTACAATTCATAGAGAATGATAAGAAATGTACATGGTACAGTACACACTGATCATGCAATAATGACAACAATGAGAACTGAAAGATATTTGGAGATTTGCAGTATTTATTTTAAAGTTCATTCTTGGAATTTCCCAGCCCCATTTGGATGTTTTTGCAGTACTGGCTGAGGAACATTCTGTCACATTTGTGCTGAATTTAAGTTAAAATCTTGTGCCAACTTCTATTTACTAAGTATCAGCCTGGTGAAATATTCTTAGGAATTTCTTGGGAAGTTCCAAAGGATGAGGAAGAACAACTGAATGCATTGCCTGTCCTGTAGGAAGTTTTGCGTGTGTCTTTTATCAAATCTTTTATAGTTTTGTTCAAATATTTTGGAAGTCGAAAACAATTCTAATTAAGTTGCATTAAGAAGAAACCAATTCTTACAATCATAGAGCTGGAAGAGACTGCAAGGGCCATCGAGTCTGGCCCCCTGCCATGAAGGAATGCATCATCAAATTACTCCCAACAGATGGCCATCCAGTCTCTGTTTAAAAACCTTCAAAAGAGAAGACTCCATCACACTCTGAGGCAGTGTATTCCACTGTCCAATTGCTCTTACTATCAGGAAATTCTTCCTAATGTTTAGATGGATTCTCTTGCCCTGAACTTTGAAGCCATTGCTCTGTGTCCTAGTCTCTGGAGAAGCAAGAAACTGGCTTGCTCCATCCTCCATATGACATCTCTTCAAATATGTAAACATAGCTATCATGTCACCTCTTAACCTTCTGTTCTCCAGGCTAAACATACTCAGCTCCTTAAGCTGCTCTTTGTAGGGCATGAATTCCAGGCCTTTTATCATTTTGGTCACCCTCCTCTGGACACGTTCCAGCTTGTCAATATCCTTCCCGAACTGTGATGCTCAGACTGGATACAGTATTCCGGGTGGGATCTAACCAAAGCAGAATAGAGTGGTATTATCAGTTTCCTTGACCTAGACAATATAGTCCTATTGATGCAGTCCAGAATAACATTGGCTTTTTTAGCTGCCACATCACACTCCTGACTCATGTTCAGCTTGTGATCTCCTAAGATGCCTAGATCCTTCTCACATGTACTGTGGTCAAGTCAGTTGTCACCCATCTTATGCTTAGTAAGAAAAAATGAAATGTCTTACACTTCTCCTTGTTGAAGTTCATTTTGTTAGTTTTGGCTCAGCTATCTAATCATTTTCAATTCTGATTCTGTCCTCTAAGGTATTAGCTACCTCTCCTAATTTGGCGTCATCTGCAAATTTGATAAGAATGCCCTCTATTTTCTCATCCAAATCATTGAAAAAGATGTTGAATAGCACTGGGCCCAGGAGAGAACCCTGTGGCACTCCAATAGTCACTTCTCTCCAAGATGAAGGGGAACCATTGGTGAGCACTCTTTGGATTCAGTCAGTCAAACAGTTATAAATCCGTCTAAGTGTAGCATTGTCTAGCCCACATTTTACTGGCTTGTTTGCAAGAATATCATGGGGGATCTTGTCAAAGGCCTCGATGAAGTCAAGATACACTATGTCCACAGCATTCCCTTCATCTACCAAGCTAGTAACTCTGTTAAAAGAAGAAGATGACGAAGAAGAACAAGAAAAAGAGAGAAGAAAGTAATCAGATTAGTTTGGCATGGCTTGTTTTTGAGAAACCCATGTTGACTTTTAGTGATCATGGCATTCCTTTCTAAGTGTTTATAGGCTGTCTGTTTAATGATCTGCTCTAGAATCTTTCCTGGTACTGATGGCAGCCTTACTGGATAGTAATTTTTTGTGTCTTTTCCCCCCATCTCTTTTTGAAGATGAAGACTCCTTCAGTCTGTTAGGCCTTCTCCTGTTCTCCAGGAATTCTCAAAAATGATTGCCAGGGGTTTTGAGGTTACTTCTGCCAGTTCTTTAAAAACCCTTGGATGTAGTTTGTCTGGTCTAGAGACTTGAATTCATTTAGAGTTGCCAGGTATTCCTGTACTACCTCTTTATATATGCTGTGCTGCATTTCCCCCACCACATCAGCTGCTCCATTTTCCCCAGTTAAAGCACTGTTTTCCTTTGGGGAGAAGACTGAGGCAAAAGAGGAGTTCAGTAGTTCTGCCTTTTCTCTGTCCCCTGTTAGCATTTCACCATCCTCTCCATGCAGAGGCCCCACCATTTCTGTATTGTTCGTCATCACCATAACCAAAAGAGCCCTTCTTATTGTTCTTAATCTCTCTAGCAAGCCTGAGCTCATTCTACACTTTAGCTTTTCTGGCTCTTTCCCTACACTTGCTGGCTATTTGTTTGAATTCCTCTTTCACGATATACTCTTTTGTACATGTTCTTTTTAAAATCTTAGCTCAGTTGAAAGTTCTTTTTAGACACCTCTCATTTTTCCTCCTCAGTAGAATTGTTAGAAATCATGCCTTCAGTATCTCACTTTTAAGAAACTCCCACTCACTGTGAATTCCCTTCTTTTTAGTACTCCTGACCATGGGATCACTTATCAGCTTTCTTAAAGCCCAGAATGAGTGTCTGACTATGCTTGGCTTTCCCTTTCTGTTGTATAACAAACTCCAGGAGACCACGGTCACTTCCATCTGAGGATCCCACCACCTCCACCCCATTAACCAAGGCATTGTGGTTAGTTACGATAAGATCTAAAATAGCTACACACACACACCCGATCCCTCCTTCACCTTCTGGATTATGAAAGTGTGTATAAGGCAAGAGAGAAGTTTGTAGGGCCTGATACTCTTGGCAGTGTTAGACTTCCAACAAATATCAGGATAGTTGAAATCTCCCATTACGACTATGTATCTCCTTCCTGTATTTTTGCCATCTGTTCCAGGAAGGCATCATCCAAGTCCTCAGTCTGGCCTGGAGGCCTGTAGTAAACCCCCACAATGACATCACCGTTGTTTCTCTCCCCCTTAATTTTTACCCAGATGTTCTCAATCTGGCTTCCAGGATTTAACCCATGGATCTCTTCACAGGTGTAAATATTCCTGACATATAGTGCTGCTACTCCTCCTTTCCTCCTTTTATTGTGTGATTTTTTCCAAATTCCAGTATTAAATATTTTTAAACCTGGAAGATTGCATAGTGTTACGTCCTGCATATGTAAACCTGTTTTATAACTGGTTATTCAAAAATACTTGCAGAGATGGAAAAGTTATTGTAGCCAAACCAGCATTGAAACCCCTTAACAGAATATTTGAAAGGTGCCACCTTGACTGTCTGACAGAATATGAAATTCTTCCTGCATATCAGAAAAACAGATACATACACTTGTGTCCAAATTGGCACAGCAAGACCTAGGCATGCAGTGTATGCCTGGAAGCCTGAAAAAGAGAGAGAGAGAAACTATGCAGGCAGAATTGCATAAGTCATAAAGGAAAATAAAAGTCTAAAACAATGTCCTATCTTCTAGAAAATAGCCATGGGAATTTCCTTGTTACACAACAGTCTCTCTCATCATTAAAACTATCCTAAATTCACCTCATAAATTCATCTCATTTTGTGTTTAAGATAACAATCTATCAAGAATGAAGATATTTAATATATCTAAGATATTTTTAATTGGGTTAATATATTATTTTTTATAATTTGATGTACTTATTTCTCAAATGTCATTTTCAAACTTTTCAATTTCTCCTCATATTGATAATGGAAGGTTAAATATAACTAACAGACAACAAACTGGTGCTTCGTTGATAGGGGGAATCCATTTAAGTATAATTTTGTTAATTGTCCATATTGTGGATATATATTGTGTATAATATTGGTATATTGAATGTACTGTACTGTGTGTTGTATATCTTATGCTTTAGTTTGTCATATTTATTCACAGCAATTGTTGTATTCCGTCTTTCTCTTAACAAAAATATATTTAAAAAATTAAAATGAATAAACATTTGAGTGCCTTCATAGGCCCATACTTGCCATTTGTTGTTGTTACTTGCCATTGAGTGAACTTAAAAAGTTGTGGCATCCTTACCAATGAGAGACCTCCAAGATCCCTTGTCATTAACTGCCCTGCTCAGGTCTTGCAAACTCAGTCAGGGATGTGACTTCCACTCTATTTCTGACCACTGTCCACATCACTGGTGCTTAAAGTACTTTTCTCTGCAATTACTAATTGTAATTAGCTTGCAAAAATTGCCTCCTTCTCCCAGTTTCTTTTAATCTTCAAAGCAATTTTTGGGAAATTATCATAGGTTTTCACAGTTTCTTTTAATCACCTAATGGAACTGTGGGGAAGAAATCATAGCTCATTGGTAGAGCACATGTAGTTCCCCTCTTTTCCTGCTGCCTCCACTTACCAACCATTATTGTTATGGCCCCGCACACCCCCAATATTGATATGGCTCACTTGGCAAATATTATTCAATTGACAAGCTACATTAATTGGCATAGATATAAAATGGGACCGAGGTGACTGGAAAGGTCAAACTGGACAGAGAAAAATTACTGACTATAAATGTGTGATTGGAAGGATGGTTAGCCCACACGCACCTCCAAGTCATTGTCAGGCTAATTACAAGGCCGCTTCAAGATAATAGGCTTATGTAAAGCTGAACCTCTATGATGGAATACAATGATCAAGTCAATGTTCCCACCAAACAGTGATTATTTTAACCCTGTTGCCTCATTCCTGGATGTTTCCCTGTATTGTCCTGACCCTATGTTCAAACACAAGGCTATTACAACAGTCATTATTTCTTTGTCACATAAGCACTGAAACCATCAACACTGTCCAGACTCTATTGTCTGTGTCGCAACTCCTATTATCTACTCAGCTGGGAAAGCCATTCACAGCCATATCTGCAGGGTAGATTTTCAGTATAAGAACTCTGAGTTTTGAGCATTTGAGTGCAGTTTCTCGCTCCTCTGAATACCATGCTGTCTGTTTGATTCCTGAACAAGAACAGTCCTTAGGTGTCTATCCACACGTTCCTTCAGTTAATCCTCATGTGAATGTGTGAGTATTTGGATCTTTTGCATGCTGATGTGAACTCTTTCAATAAAATCACATTATATTTTACATTTGCAAAGTCTGGCTGGTTTTTTGCTGCAAGGACTCCGTAAACATAGGTGGTAGATCTTGTTAAGCGACCACCCTCTCACAGGCCTCCTAATTTTGAGGTAACTAATTTCCCCCAATTACGTGGAAATACTAGCATCATGGGTGGTCCCCTGAGTCGCTCACGTTTTGGGGTAACATTACAAGCCTTTTCAATAAGTCATGTCATCTCATGATATGTTCAAAGAAGAACAGCCTCAGTTTAGTGATCTTGGCTACTAGTGGGGAGTTCAGGCTGGAATTATTTTCCATAGGACTTATTCCTTTCTCTTTTGAGCAGTTCTTGGTATCTGTAGGCCTCTCCTCCAGTACCACATTTTCAATGATTCGATCTCTTCCTGTCAGCCTTCTTCAATATCCAGTTTTCACATACATAGACACTGGAAGTCCTATGGCATGGACAGTCCTGATTTTGGTATCCAACAATATAACTTTAGACTCAAAGATTTTCTCTAGATCTTTAATAGCTGCCCTTCCAAACCTTACTCTTCTTCTGAATTCTTGACTGGCTTATTCTTGGCTTATTTAGAAGCTATTTTAATATTTATACATTCCCATAACAGGTGATGAATTCATTTCATTTTGAGTCAATCCACCTGTAGGACAGCCTTTCTCTTTTCCTACTTTCTTCTACTTTACCAAGCATTATGTTTTCCAATGAGGAATGTCATTTCATGAAATGGACAAATTATGCAGCTTTAGTTTAGTCATCTTGGCTTCCAGTGAGAGTTCAGGTTCATTGCTCTAAGACAAATTCCTTTGTCTTTTGGGCAGTCCCTGGTATCCCTAGAACTCTTCTCCAGCACTATACTACAGATGAGTTTATTTTTTTCCTGTCGGCTTTCTTCACTGTTTAGCTTTCACACTGGATGATTCTGACTTTGGCATGTAATTATATATCTTTACACTTGAGGATTTTATCTAGTTCATCTATAGCTGCCCTTCCATGTCTTAGGGCATTTCTGGACTACACTGTTATAGTGCTATTATTCCACTTTCAACATCCTATGGAATCCTGGAGTTTGCAGTTTAGGGAGGGGCATTTAGAATTCTCAGCCAGAGAGCACTTTGGCCTCACTAAACTACAAACTCCAGAATTCCACAGGATGTTGAAAGTGGAATAACAACACTATAACAATGCAGTACATAAATATCCTTTGTTTTCTTCACATTGACTAATTTCCATACATGCTAACAATTTATATTATTACAACAATTTATATTATTGTTATTTGGTTGTTGCTAATGGGTATCCAGATTTAATATTATCTCTTAAAAGTTATGTAATACTTCAAATTCACCAAGACATGCGAAAACAGTTAGAAAAACACATTCTTAGATTAGATAGATAATATCTGAACTGTTTCCACTGTGGTTTACAACTTGGGCCAAGGAATTAAGTAACTCTTATATATGCTACATGTTCTTAATTACAATAGTGATAGGGCTCTGCAAAATGATTATATTATGAAAGTGAAGTACTGAGTCATCAGAAAAACTCTACACACTATTGAACTAGACAGCTAATACCATGTATTACAGAGAACCAGGGCTCAGCTGCTAGACATGGTGGCCATCATGCAATATGCGTTGCAATGTAAAGTGCAAGTACAAGATACCCAGTCTAGACTGAGACCCTGCACTGGGGGAAATAGGGATGATTTCAGTTTTTATAGTCTACTGCAAGCTCTATTCTGATCAACCTATCTGTGCCTACTCTAGAAGAAACTGTTTGGCACAACAAGAACTTCTTTTCAAATTGCAGGTATGGTTCCCCCTTTATTCTCTTGCTCACCAATTCCCTCACCGTCCCCTGTTGCGTAATTCTTTCTCCAGCACCAAAGCATCCTAATGTCAAACAACATTGGCTGCCTCTCAACTACCTCTTTTCTGGGCTGCTGACCATCCCGAGAGCTATGCAGATGGACCAAATTTAGTGGAATATAGCAGCATTTCTTACTGTGCTCACCACTTGATCTGAATGATGTTTTCCTTATCCAATGGTGCTTTGCATCCCGCCCATTCCTAAGTATTCTGAAGTATTATTGTCCTTCTCCATAAAACATACATGTTGCTCATTGTGTAGATGTTGATCTTGTTTTGTTTTGATGCTTTAATAGTCAAACTCTAGACTCTTTATGCTGGAAATATTCCTCTCCCCGCAACAGAATTGAACAGCCTGTGACTTGATGATGGAGGTGATGCTGGAAGGGGGTTCTTGATACTGCTTGAAAAGCTGTCTTGTGGAGCCATACAGCTATTTAGCAATAAGGCAGCGGTAGTTGTATGTATGTGTGTAAATAATAAAAGATCTGAGCCTAGCACTTTGAACGGTTGTCTGGCTGCTGCAGGTGCAGGTGAATAGACCAGGGAGTAATCAAGGGCTTTATCACCTGCTGGTTTGTTGTATAATTACACTGGCTAAGTTCTGTTTTTAATCTCTCCTCATCATATGATGTGACTTTTTCCCATTGTTGAATTGCATTCCTATTTTTATTGGATTGTCTCTTTTCATTCATGGGAAATACCCAAGAATGGCTCCAGTAATGCTGCCTTTCCACGATGTGCCTATTCACACAATCCTTTCATTCCCCTGCAGTTCTGATGTTGCAGTAGTCATGTGGTGTTAGTGGGTGTTTTTCTCACCATTTCTCCTCCCTATTCCCAAGCAGGGTGAACTCATTGCACTTACAGTATCTGGACAAGAAGGACATCATGGTGCATGGTGCAGGTGAACCACATTGTTTTTATGCAGTTCCCCACTAAAACACATGCTTGGGGATAGGGAGGGGAAATATCACACGACTGCTGCAACATCGAAATGCAGAAATGGCAACATGACAGGAAAACACAATGCCAAAACAATGGGGAAGAAATCTCCCAACATGCTTGGGAGAAACAGATCATCAGGAACAGATAGTACACCAACAGAGTTGTTTCAGTCTACATAGACAGAATCTATCTAGGAGACAGCAGGGACTGCAATAACCACAGGACCATTGCATTAATTTCCCATGCAAACAAAGTCATATCATGCTCAAAATTCTACAGTGAAGACTTCTACCATATATGGAGCAAGAAATGTCTGATGTCCAAGCTGGGTTCAAGAAAGGAAGAGGCACTAGGGATCACATTGCAAACATACATTGGATAATGGAATACACCAAAGATTTTCAAAAGAAAATCAATCTGTACTTCATAGATTATAACAAAGCCTTTGATTGTGTAGATCATGAGACTGCTTTTAAAGCAATAGGTGTGCCACAACATTTGATTGTCCTGATGCAGGCTACCATTAGGACAGAACACAGAGAAACAGAATGGTTTCTAATTGACAAAGGGGTCAAACAATTCTGCATTTTATCACCCTATCTATTTAACTTGTATGCTGAACATATCATGCATAAAGCAGGATTAGACTCGGAGGAAGAAGGCATGAAAACTAGAGGAGCATCAACAATTTAAGATATGCAGATGACACCATACAACTAGCAGAAAGTCCAAAGGCAGTGTCAGAGTTTAACTCCTGCCCATGCCTTTCTGCCAGCAAGGGAAGGAAGGCGATAGTACTTGCTCAAGAGGAGGAGGCACTGGGAGGTGTCCAATGCAGACAATCAAGGAGAAATGCTGAGCTGAGCTGAAGTCAAAGTCAAATCCAAAAGGTCCAGAATGCCGAAGGTCAGTCCAAAAGGGTAAGAGAGCCAGAACATGAGGGTCGTGGGCTTGAGTAGCAATTTGCTACGTGAAAACAGCAAGCCATGCTGACCAACTTACATGCTGACAAAAACAGGTGTTACTGATCATTGTTCTGTTTACTCAACCTTGCCCAAATGGTTTCCCTCTTAGCTGCTTGTTTCTGTCTCCTCCATGATTGGGGACTGGGGAGAAAAGGTGGATCTAATTCCTCTAAATTGTTGCTGGTCCCCTCTTCCACTGGCACTGCTTTTTAGTCTTAGCTTGTCTTTCAGCTGATGGGGGTATTTACAAGATAGTTTGATCTATCACTGGCTCTGTTTCTGGTACAATCAATTGCTCATTGACCTCAGAGCCATCATCTGTCACAGCCATGTTTACTGTTAAACATTAAGAAAAGAAAAATAATGAGCAGAAATGTTTTACATACCCTTTAAGCAGACAATGAAGCTGTTGAAATAGTTCAAGATTTTCCATATCTTGGTTCAATCACTAATCAGAATAGAGACTGAAGTCAAGAAATCAGAAGATGACCTAGGAATTGGAAGGACAGCTATGAAAGTACTAGACAAGATCCTGAAGTATAAAGATATATTATTGAACACTAAAGTTAGGATTGTCCATATTTCCAATTTATATGTACAGTTGGAGAAGCTGGACAGTGAAGAAAGCTGAAAGGAAGAAAATTCATTTGAAATGTGGTGCTGGAGAAGAGTTCTACAGATACTCTGGACTGCTAAAAAGACAAATAAATAGGTCCTGAAAAAGAGGATGATTGCATTACAGAAGGATAGACTCAATTAAGGAAGACACACCCCTGAATCTGCAAGACCTGAGCAGGCGATTGATGATACAGGGACTTGGAGGTCTCTTGTCCATAGGGTTGCCATAAGTTAAAGTCAACTTGATGTCAGTTAACAACAACAGCAACAACAACAATTTGATGGCTTCCCTTGGTTGAATGCCAACCTGCCTAACCTCTTATGGAGGTTTCCAGAAAAGCAAAGGCTTCCTATGGACATTCCTGCACTATACTGTTATAGTGCTATTATTCTACTTTCAACATCCTATGGAATCCTGGGGTTTGCAGTTTAGGGAGAGGCATTTAGAATTCTCAGCCTTTGTGTTCACCTAAACATGTTGATTCCTTCTTCATGTTTGTGTTTATTTTGACTACATAAATAACTGCACACACCCTTTGAATAGTGAAAACAGAGTGAATGATAATGGTACTTGGAGGAAAAAAACTTAGAAATAAAACTATCTAATCCAGAATTTATGCCCCAGATAATATCTTGTTTTAGCAGGGCAGTGTTGAATATGGAACAACTTTTAGAGTACAGACAGATGTTGCAGTCTTAACATCTGTGTTCCAGAGCCTCCAACAACATTTCTTAGACACCCTGACTCAATTTTGAAAACACATAATTTTAGTTCTGTTTGCAAAAAGTTGCTTAAGTGAGGTGGATTACATGAGTCAGTTTTACTATCTGCCAACTATAGTTTTTATAATTAAAAATAAATGCATACTGCAGAAGTATAGAAAATGCTGAAGTCCGCTTTTCCTTATTAGAGGGCAATTCTGATATTTCAACACATGGGAATTTCCCAGCCCTGCTATAATGGAAAAGCTTCCAATACAAAGTATGCGGGAGCCAAAGCAAAACTTTTATAAAAGGCAGCAGGAACAGAAATGCTGAATTACCATCGTCAAGATCCTTGATACTTAATGAACTAAGCATAATACAAGCAAGACCTTTTTGCCTCTTTCCACCTGCACACTTATGAAAGCTGAAAGCATGGCAAACATGTGAGTAAACAACCTGCTTCTGTAAGTACTGATAATTTCAATGCTTATCATTTCTACTTCACACAGGACTTAACTTTGGCCATTTCTACAGAACACTGTTACAGTGCTATTATTCCACTTCCAACCTCCTGTGGAATTCTGGGGTTTGTAGTTTACTGAGGCCAAAGAGCTCTCCGGCTGAGAATTCTAAATGCCCCTCCCTAAACTTCAAACCCCAAGTTTCCATAGGATATTGAAAGCGGAATAATAGCACTGTAACAGGAGTGCAGAAATAGCCTTCATTCTTTTCTGCACTTTCGATTTTCTCAACTGATGGTTTCCCAGCAGGGATGAAAATCTTAGATTAATACAGTCTCAACTGTAAGAATGAAACATTTCAAAACTTTTATCCTCAATGGGTGAGATTACTGAACTTCTTTCTTTCTTTCTGTTGCATTTTCAGCCTGTGTGTGTGTGTGTGTGTGTGAGAACAGATTAGACAATTTTGTAGGTTTTTAGGGGATTAAAAAAAAAGAACTTTTTTGCACAAAATTGTTTACAGTACGTGTAACAGAAAAATTAGAACAGTTGTAAATATTCTTTCCCAGTTATAGAATCATAGAGTTGGAAGGGACCCCGATGAACATCTAATTACACTGGCTTCCAGTGCAGGAAACAACCCTAAGAAATAGTCGTCTAACCTGTGTTTCAAGAAGAGTGAAGAAAAGCCTACCACCATCTGAGAGTGTCATAACATTTCTTTCTTTCTTTGTCTTTGTTTTTTTTTACAAAGAAGGTCATCAATGGATTAATCCAGTAATGACCTCCTTTGTAAAAGTATCACTTCCCAAACAGTTTCTCACCAAGAGAACAACAGAAGAGGAATGAGGTAATGTGATGAGTCCTTGCCAAAGACACTATTATTTATCTTGCAGTTATTGAGATTTACCTGCAGAAAAGCTCTTATGATCTGAAAGTTCTTGTTTCTTTCTTAAGGGCTTAGATATGCTCAGTGGCATTTATTTTTACCGTGTCCCTTTAACACCAGTCTCTCCACTATGCTATGGCCATTTCTGCACTACACTGTTATAGTGCTATTATTCCACTTTCAACATCCTTTGGAATTCTGGGGTTTGTAGTTTATTGAGACCAAAGAGCTCTCTGACTGAGAATTATAAATGCTCTTCCCTAAACTGCAAACCCCAGGATTCCATAGGATGTTGAACGTGGGATAATAGCACTATAACAGTGTAGTGTGGAAATGGCCTATATCACAAACACTTAAAAGTCACCTTAACAGCCAAAGCAGTATGTAATACATCAGAGGAACAGCCATTCAAATAAGAAGGGAGATGTATGCTACTTCTTGGATCTCAGGGCCCAACTATGTATGATGAAGGGTTGCATGTAATTTTTACCTCATCTTCTTTTATTTTATTTTATTTCTAAAATGCGGCTGTAGATGCTGCAACAAAAGTGGAAAATCAGCATAAAGGATTGCTTGTGCCCCCATCCCCCCAAATGTCAGTCCTTCTACCTGGGTTTTTGCCCCTTGAGGAAAAAAGTACTGGTAAACAACCTCCCTGTATATTTTCGTTCAGGAACCTACTTAGACTTTATAGTAAGATAAACTAAATAGTCTGTTTACCAATCTAGGTCGGTATCATTTATTTTGACTGTCAGCAGCTCTTCAGGATCTCAGGCAGGGGGATTTAACTTCACCTGTTGCTACTTGATCCTTTTAACTGGACTTGTCAGGGCTTTCTGTATCTGAAGCATATACTCTACCACTAAGGAAGATCTGTTCTGCTCAGGTCCCCTATGTGGTTAAAAAAAACTGTTAAAAGCTGTGATAATTTCCCAACGAATGCTTAGATGACTAAAAGCAACTGGGAGAAGGAGGCAATGTTTGCAGGCTAACTGTAATTGGTCATAGTGGAGAAAGGGGCATTAAGCACCAGAAATTTGAGCTGTGGTCAGAAATGGAGTGGAAGCTAGTTGGCTTCTTTAATTCTGATAAGATGTGTTCTCAGTGCCCTAGTCTAGTTAATAGCCCAGTTGATGTGAGCTAACAGCTTTTAGACCATCTTCAAAGGCAGTCCAACATGCAGTGTGTCATGGTCCTCTAACCAGAAAACTTGCAATTTAGTCTGCCACAGCCTCTTGTTCTATCAAAAGAAATGCTGGGGGCAAATGACACACAGTGAAATGATACTGTTAATTTGGACCCAGGAGCCTATAGCCACAAAATTCTGCCAAGAACCCATAACTTGGTTCTGGAGAGTATGGATCATTAGCAGAAAAAGAACATGAATCAAAAGAGGTAAACTTCACACTATGCATTTCCATACTGTTTTTTCCCCTTCTCTTTGCAGCCTGTTTGGCTGCATTTTGTTAAGTGGGGGAAAATGGAGAATGAGCTGCATGCAGCTGAATGCCTTTTGTAATTTGGCCCCTAGATTGCAATCTGAATACAGTTGGCCCTCTGCTTTTGCAAGGGTTAGGGGCACAGGACCCTTGTGAAAGTGGTAAAACCATGATACCTTGCTCCCTCCCACCAGAATGAGTGAGGGAAGGCACACATGCATCCCCCCTCTTCAAGCTTCCCCATCCCATCCCATCCCATCCCTCCCCTGCCACCCAAATGAGTGAGCACACGCATGGCTTCCTTACTCCTGCTCCCCTATCTCATCCCCTTCTCCTCTGCCCACACACCTGAGCAGGCAAACAAGCAAGTGAGGGAATGTATGCATGTGCCTTTCCTCCCCCCGCCCCATGCTCTCCTCCCACTCTCCCCACCTGTCCCATCCCCTTGTCTCCTGCCCTCCAACCAAAGCAAATGAGTGAGTGAAGGAACGCACCCATACTCCTTCCTTCCTCCTGCTCCCCAGTCCCATCCGATTCTTCCCCACCCAGTGACTGAGTGAACAAGGGAATGCATGTGTGTGCCTTCCCTCCTCCCTCTCCCCCGTACCATGCCCTCCTCCTGGTCCCCCCTGCCCCCCCACTCAAGTGAGTGAGTGAGCGAAGTGTGTGCCTTCCCTTCTCCTGCTTCCCTGCTTGTCCATGTATGTAAATGGGCACATGAGGGAAGCAGAGGTGGCCATAAACAATCTGTGAATAATCAAATTTGCAAAGGTTAAACTCACAAATGTGGAGAGACGGCTGTGTAAGTAATTTTCTGCCTTATCTGGAACCACTTTTGATATCTAGTACCGACACGGAATTATTGTTTTGAACCTGAAGACTGTGGATGCTTTCAGATGCCAAGCACACTACCTCATCCACAGACTTACATGGATGGTGGGGGGAGGATCGTGCTTTCCAGAGGATAGTGTCTTCAATGACTTCTCCCTCCTTCTTCAATTTTTTTTCTCAGTTAAAAGTAAATGTGTTAAAGGCTATGAAGATATTAGATATTAAGGCTGCAATCTCTTTGTTCAAGCCAGTGGGCCTTATGTCTGAGTAAGAAGTGTACAGGATCATGCTGTTACCTGCCTGAAATGATTTCCTTCACTTCTCTGGTATCCTTTAAGCACATCTTTGCCTGTTACCAGTATGGAATAGGATATCAGAACAGTCTTTTTGAAATTATGTGTATATTGCAGCCAATTTAGAATTTCCATTCAATCCTTATTCTGAAATGTAACAACTAATCCCGTAGGTTCATCTGTGGGCTCAGGAGTAAATGCTGCTCTGCTATCACATAGATTGTTCTTGGAACAAAGTAGGCCACAACTTTTATAGGATTACAGTTGCACATAGGCTTGGCATCCATGTGGGTCCAGGCATCAGTCAATCTCCCTACCGATTGATGAACTGCGTGATCCACAAGCTTGCCAGGCATTGAGCCAGGATGACAGACGTGGGATTCTACATGAACTGATGCCATTGTGTGTAGTCCATGCCACCAGGAAGTGTGTCAAAGACAGACACACCTGAGCTGGATGTGACCTTTGCTTTGCACATTCCCAAAGTTCCAAAAGCCACCTGCCTACTCTTTTGGTGAACGTGCAAGCCCCATTTGCCTTACTTCTGGACTTTGATCACATGTCAAACTGCCCTCAAAATTTGTGACAGAAAAACCAGAATCAATGATGTAACATTGTGTAGGGAAAAAAAATAGAAAAACAAGCAATAAAATAGAGAAATAACATTGTGTAGAAACAAACAAAAATAGAGAAACAAAATAATGGGAGGCTCTGAAGCCAATGAAGTTGGACCACTGGGGAGCAACTTCAAATACACAGCACCTGAGTAGAGCAGAGCCTGCAGCTAGACCCTTCTGATCCCACCCACCAGCCCATGAATTAAAATGTCATTGGCTGGTGTTTTCTGCTTCTTTCCAATGCAAATTACATGGGCTTATGCGAAGGAGAAAGCCAGAAACTGTGCTGTCACCAACACAGCACCCTTTGCTATGCAACGCTCTGCATGCAAAACGGACACACAGTACATCATGGAGTGCACTTCTCTGTACTGTAAAGCTTATTTTTGCTTTACTTCTTTTTTGTAAGCATACATTTGGATGGAACAGGCCTTTTTAAGGCTAAGATACTAACACCCCTCTTTTGGAAAGCAGGTCCTATCGATGCAGTCTTACTGTGATTGGGGCTATACAGTGTGTTACAACACACAATTAACCCTGTCTGTGCAAAAATAGGAATTAGATTGTTTTGAGGTGGCTAGTGCTTTTGCAACACAGCACAGGAAGTAATTCTGTTATTTTTAATGAGAAAGTAATTTTTAAAGCTATGTGTATGACCGAAGGAATTAAAAAGAAGTTTATGGGTTATATAATTCATACATCTGAAGCAAACCAAGAGATCAGCCTATGCATAGATCTCTGCATACATTGCATATGTCTTCCCTTCCATTCACAGTTGTGGTGCTGGGATAGTGCACATTACATTTGATAATTCCAGGCATGCAACAGTTTTCTTTCCACACTCAGTATGGAGGGGACAGGACAGACTAGAAAAGCTCTCTATTCACCAGTCATTACTTGCCGAGGAAAAGAACTTGGATTATTTGGGGAGCTGCAGCTCACTGAATTCCCCAGACATTCTGAGAGGATTCTGAGAACTGCAATTCACAAAAAAGCTGTTCTAGAAAAGAAGCAGAAAAGCAAGTTGCACCCCTTGCTTTGAGGAAGTTTAAAAGGCAAAGTGGAGGGACAATTGGCAATGGATGCTGGAAGATGACCCAATGTTTTTACAGGACAGAGAGGGTGGTGGTGACTATGAGAGAAAACAATTTAAGCAAGTGGATGAGTTGTGGATCCTTCTACATCTGCTACAATCAGTTTCATACTAGGGAAGAATATTGCTCTTTAGAGGAGCCATAACTGCAATCCTGAAACCATTTGAATCTAATATAAGCAGTAACAGCCCAAAGATTTGTATCAAAGCATTTGATGGTAAACCATCTGTGTTACAAAGTATAAATTCAGCCAATCAAAGAATAAACAAAGTGCAGATTTAGCTAAGTTTACTCAGTTAATCAATGGAAAAATACTATTTTTAATCAAATGAATAAATGGGATGGCATTGATAGAAGTAGGGGAATGATATGAATAAGAGAGGAAGGTAAATTAGGAATTATGCTAAATCACAGTTTGACTATGTGGGTACTGCAATTACCCATTGGCAACTGACCCATCTTAGCTGGATGTCACACTTGATTGTAGGAATGGAAAAACCTACATAATTTTTAAAAAGCTATTTAAATTATAGGAAGACAGAGAATAAGTAGTCATGGCTTCTCCATGCACTATATTCAAAGCTCAGTGAAGCCTTCCTTGGGTTATTTGTGTACATGTGTCAATTTTGTCCAAATCCCAAGCCTGAAATGAGTTTCTACAATCTGAGATTCAAATAAAAGACAATGTCAGAGCAACAGTGGGAATGAAAATGGCTAAGTCTCCATTTTAATCTGAAAATACAATGGCCCAAGTAGAAATATGCTGACGTGTGGTTTAAATTAGACAAGGGCATAACATCCCCTAGTGACTTTCTGCGTGAAACATCTCGGGAAGTAGGGAACTAAGCATCATTTGGCTGATTTCATCAATGCACCAATACACTGTAGGGTGCAGCATAGAAGACTAGAAAATACATTAAACTATTCCAGGGGTTGTGCCCAGAGTAACCAGAATGGTTAAAATTGTTCAAAATCTTGCTCAAGCCACATGTGGATGCTCTTATAGTTAGGCACCTTGCTGAAGTCACTTGTGAAGGTTGTCACAAAGGGTGGCTGCTACATAGATTTAACTGTGAAGGAATGAGATATGGTCAGAGGAAAATGATTGCCCCAAACTCTTAACCACTATGGTGAATATCTGGCTCCATTACTTTGTTCCCAAGAAACCAAATAGCTGAGCATGATGCTTTATATTAAACATGTGTTCTTGCCACTGGGGAAAACCATATCCATGTTCTCTTTGCTACTAGGTAAAAGAACTGGAAGTGGAACGACACTTGATCTACAAAGAAGAGGTATAAACACTTTTGTTTCTGCTTTTTATTGCCTTCTTTCTCTTAAACGGGATATAAGTATGTGCTAAGAAACAAATTAATTTATAAACTTTGGATCCAATGTTGCATTCTGTCTGTTTAATGGCAATCTAAATGAACATGTAGCTACCACAATCTGTCTAGAGAGGGCAATTCTGTTACAGTGGAACAGACTGCTAAAACAGTTCTATTTAAACTGAGTATTCATTATGATCAATGTAGATATTACATATATATTAGACACAACGAATGCAGAATTTTAAACATTGCAAGTAAATAAAATGAACTAATATTTTCATATTCTATAAAATGTATATGTATGTATATAGGAGGACGGAGAAATGTAATGTCCTGTAATATCTTCTTTTCTCCTTTAAAAATTTCAAAGTAGCTGTTTGTTTGTGGTATGTGTGTTTGTGTGTGTAAAGCCCCTATTTAACAATCAGCAGCACTGTTGCTGCTAATACTGACAAAACATCCTAAAAATAGTTTGAGTGCCAAACATGCCATTATCTCTGCTGTAGAATTTTACTCTTTAAAAGAGCTACCATTAACATCCTAATCTGGATCTGGAACATGGGATGGGGAGGCAATTTTCTCACCCTCTCCATCATGTTGCCTTTCTATGTGATTGCAGCACATCTGAAAGCAAACAGCAGGTTGGGGGTGATTTTCTAGGGGGAAATGGCACATAGAGCAAGGGTTAACTCTCCCCTGCACTGTAGTCCTCATTCAAATCATGTCCCTGTGGATGTTATTTTAAAACATGTTGGGGGGAACATACAAGGACATATTTAGTATCATGTCTAGCTTAACCTGAAATGGCATGGAATGCACTGGTTACTTCAAATTGGTCCTAAGTGTACACTAGATTTGGATTTAATTAAACCAAAATAGGTTGGTTATTTACCCTGTGTAGAGGGAGCATCTCTAAGCAGCATGGCCAACCGTAGCATTAGCCAGAGTGAAAAAACCTCACTGCAGAATCAAATGTTGGGTGTCTTGAAAAAACACCAAATTCTTAGCTATTGTATTTTTATTACCAGGCAAACAGCGAGGCACTTCCCATACCTCCCCATCAGAGCTCTCATGTCTCTCTAGGAAACAAAATGTGAATTAATTAAAATTGTTTTTAAATTTCAGAATAACAGTAGAGAATGATGGGAACTGAAGATGAAATTGCTATTGTGGGAATTGGATGCAATTTTCCTGGAGGTATATACTGCACAATTCTAACTGAAATATTATCATATACTTTTAGATTTTTCTGCTACTGTTTGCCTGTTACACTAATTATGGGGAAGGCAACTCAAGTTTTAAAACATTGAAAATAAGTATTCTGTAGAATTATTACTATATAAGGATATTTCCTGCATGTTTAATCAAACTGACTTCCAAGATCATCTTTAGATTTGGACAAATTAGATCTTTAAACTTGTCTCTTTGGAAGGCAAGTTGAGCCTCCCTGGTCTGGAAATCCAAAATCTGAAAACCTCCAAAACCCAAAACTTTTTGCTGCCAACTGTCTGCTTCAAGGCAGCAGCTGCAGAACTCCTACTTGTTCATCGCTCACATCTGAGGAGTGCCACAGTCTTGAAGGTGGAAGCAGGTGGCTGGTGGAAAAAGAGAGAGACTAAGGATCTGTGAAATGGCAAAAAACATGGATTCACGCCAAGAACTATGCTTGGATTCCTGCCATTTCACAGATCCTCACTCTATCCAGCCTCACATCTCATACACAACACAGGTAGTGAATGAATGAGACATATGACTATTCCAAGAAGGTACTGTATTCCAAAATTAAAAAAAAAAAAATCCACTTCTGGTGTGAGCCTTTTGCATAAGGAAGGCTCAACTTGTATTGGATATTCTGCCTTGAACAATTTATGTTTTATGAAAGAATTATTTTGAATGTATCCTGAACATGATTTCAGTTATTAATAGTATGTTCTGGAAATTTATGTGGGGTTTCTTCACTGTATAGGCACAGTGTAAATATAAGAAAACTTACATCATATAAAACCTGGTTGGTAGATGAAATCTACACATTTGATATCTCTATCTGTCCTGGTCCAATTGGATCATAACATCTATAAATTGCCATGACATACAAGTTTGGCAAGTCAACATTGCATAAATTATAATTTGCCTCCAACCAGAGTGAGAAACCATCATTTGAACTGTTTTCCAGGGAAATGAAGGTAACCATAGTTTGCTTTATACAAGCATCAAAGCAAACTATGGTTATGGTAAGCAAAGGAATTAATATACATAAAAAAAGAGAAATATGGAAGGCTTGGTCCCAAGTCCTTTTCCTAATTATTAAACCATGCCTTAGCTGTGAAGTTTGAGGACACAGCAGTTTAAAAAAAAATAAAGCATCTATCTTCAGCTTACCTTTTTAGATTTTTATTGTGATTGAATTAGGATATGCAGATACAAATGATATAGATGTGAGGGATGCTATCGTTGAATTCATGTAATACGTCCCCCACCCCAGTAGGAGCTGTGTTACCCTGTTCCAGCAATATAGTAAAGAATCTTATGGTATCTTAAGACTAATAAGCTTTATTTGACAATGCTTTCATAGAGTGTAGCCTCCTTCATCAGATATAGTGAACTGCTATCTATGAAAATGTATGCCAAATAAAACTTTTCACTGGGCTTACTTATGGACTCTTCACTGGGCTTACTTGTGTTGCACGGAGGATGTCATTGACATGTCAGTATCTTATGAGGGTTTGCATCATACATAAATTAAATGGGATAATGTATTATTTTCTATTGCTTCAAGAATTTTACTGGAAAGTTTAATATTGGTTTTATAAGTGCAGTGGGCTCTCTGTATATGTAGAGGTTCCATTCCAGGATACTGCCAGAGATCACACTGAGAAAAAAACCTAGTGGCTTGCAAAAAAGTTTAAATAACACATCAAATACAAATTTGCATTGAAAACCAAGAAGGTTATCCAGTATGTTGTTGCTGTATAATGTATCATTTGAAGAGTTTCACAAGAAAATGGGATATATACTTTTAAAAAATTATATCAAACTTCCCAGTAAAGCTCTTAAAGCAATATAAAAACACTAGAAATAAATTGCTTCATCTCATCTTAATATCAGTGACACCCTCAGTGCAACATTAAGTTAAGATTAATGAAGCATCTTGTGGCATGTTAAATCTAGGATGTTTATTTGGTATAAACTTTCACAGAGAACTCTGGTGATATGCACACTTATGTAAATTTACTTCCTATAAAAGAGGACTTACTTCCAAATAAACAATCTGACCATTACCTGCTATCATTTTCCAAACTTAGCTCTCAAAATAGCTTCTTGAGTTATGCACAGTATGATTACTTGCAGCATAATGTTATGTAATTTTATTTTATTTGTCATTTGTTGTGTTATATGGTGACCCTACAGTGCACCTATCACAGGGTTTTCTTGCCAGATTTGTTCAGAGGGGACTTGCCTTTGCCATCCTCTGAGGCTGAGAGAGTATGGTTTGCTCAAAGCCGCCTGCTGCTTTCTACGGTTGAGTAGAGATTCAAGCCCTGGTCTCCAGAGTCCTAGTCCAGTGCTCAAAGCACTACATCACACTGGCTTCCTATGCAATTATTAATGTGGATATATATGGTATATATGATACTAAAAATATAAGATTATTCAGTTTCAGCTTTAATTTTGATTTTTAATGTGTTCAGTATTTAGCTGTATGTGACATTCTTACAGAAGCCACTACTAGTCACTGAACTAATAAAATTTAATAAAGGAAGATAAGCCAAATTACGGGTAGTGAATAGTAGAACAGAGAAAAGGGTTTTGATATGATATTTAGTGTATTTAATTTGAAGACACAGAGAGACATCATTCCATCACCAAATGATAATCTGATATTTAATTGACAATAGTTTTATTGCCTGCATTTCTTCTTTTGGTAAGGGGTAAGTGCCTTTAACAAGTTATTTTTCTACTTGGCAAATACAGTTTTGAATATTTGGAAATCATTAATTCTAGTAAAATATCATTTTGCAACAGGAGAAGGAATCGATAATTTCTGGCAAGTTCTTGTAGAAGGCAAAAACTGTGTTCAAGAAATACCTCCAGAAAGATTTGGCATGACTGATGATCCAGATAACAGCAAACAAGAGAAAACAACACCGATATATGCAGCTCTTATTGAAGAGTAAGTTTTAAATGTTAGTCTTGTTTCCAAGGTGGACCATACAGCTTTCCAAGCGTATACCAGTTTATTTCATTTGCTTTAGAAGATGCCGGAATCTGAACGTGAAGACAGCAAGAAACAAGAGCATGTAGAGCTTTGTACAACAAACAAACAAGAGAACTGTACAGCTTTATTACCATTATGTCACAGGAGAATATGATTGGTAGAATCCCAGACTGCATTCATGAACCAAATAGTTAAAGATGTTCTTTATTCTGCATTTAAAAATTTATTTCCAACATCAAATTCGAACTGTATTTAGCAATCATTTTGTGGGAGGAAAGATTAGGAATATATTAACATCTTATCACAAATATTTAATTTAATTTTTCTAAACAAAAGATTTTATTCCCCCTTCCCATTTTTAGCCCCCACCCAAGACATTGGAGAAAAAATGGGGAAAAGCTTCCACTTAGTCCCCAAATTTTCTAGCCTTTCTCCTCCCAGCTCTTCATGCTTCTACTGGTGGCCAAATCTGGACCCAGTTTTGTTACCAGACCATACACCCCAAATCGTTGATATGGTTTAATTGGCAAATATTAATTGGCATGAAGTATAAATTATATCTGCTATGGCTGGGAAGCCTGCTGGCAAAGAAGAACTAGTTGCACATGTGTGTTTTAAAAGCCCACAGAAATGGAATATTAGAGTTGGGCTCGTAATTATCCAAAATGGTGGGATCAAGGGATGGCTTTTTTTAGTAGTGGTTTTATCACAGCCTCCTTGATACAAGCTGGAACTTTACCTTCTCTAGGAGGCATTAACCACACCCTCTATACACTCGGCAGTCCCACTCTAGCTTTTTTAATAAGCCAGGAAGGGCAAGGATCTGGCACACGTGTCCTCATCCTTGGGCTCTACGAATTGAAAAGTATCCATTATCATTGGACAAGCAGAGGCCAGAGTTACATCCACAGGATCTGTATCAATCATGGTATTCAAGTCAGAGCAGAGTGATTTTATCTGCAAAGTGCCAGGCAAATTGTTCACAGTGGGCTGTTGAATAGTCTAGATTCTCCTCTCTTAGGTCTGAGTATAAAAGACCTCTGACCACTTGAAACAGCTCTGCCAGGCAGCTCTCTGTAGACACAATAGAGACAGAAAAGAATTTTGCCTTTGCTGCCTCTATTGCCACAGAATAGACTTTCAAATAAGTTCTAGTTGGATGCGTTCAGAGTTTTCCACCAATGTCGCTCTAGTTGACTTTTCACATGTTTCATCATCACCAGCTCCCTGGAAAACCAAGGTGATGGTTTGGCTCTGCTACATGAGAGGGGATGCTCATAGACAATTTTGTCCAGCGCCCTGGCCACTTCTGTTTTCCAAAGATCAGCCAGGACTTTGACAGGATGACTTGTCAAAGCAGCAGGATATTCCCCAACAGCCATCTGGAATCCATCTGGATCCATAAGCCTTCTGGGGTGGACCATCTTAACTGGTCCCACACCTCTGCGGAGGTTCTGAATCCCAGTAAGTCTAAACTCTACCAGGTAGTGATCCATCCATGACAATGGAACTACAGATAGTTCCTCTACTCCCAGATCATATTCACTCCACCCACCACAGAAGACAAGGTCTAGAGTGTGCCCAGGTTAGGGCCAGATACCACTTGGGACAAACCCACGGTTCTCATGGCAGCCATGAAGTCCTGAGCTGCTCCTGACAGGGTAGTTTCAGCATGGATGTTGAAATCCCCGAGCACTACAAGCCAAGAAGATTCCAACATGAACCCTGAAACCACACGAGTTAGCTCAGGAAGGGAGACTGTTGTGCAGTGGAGTGGGCAGTACACCAACAGAATCCCTAATCCCTACACTATTTTAAATGACTACCAGAAATATTTTTTTAAAAAATTGGTTGTCTTGTAAATGAATGTGTTAGTAGTATTATGTGTTTATTTATATTATCATTTGGACTTCTCTCATAGGTTTAATGCATTTGACAACAGGCTTTTTGGAATTAATGATGTGGAAGCTGAGCGTATGGATCCACAGCAGAAGCTACTCCTGGAATGCACCTATAGAGCACTAGAAGATGCAGGGGTCACTAGAGAAAATATCAGTGGTTCCAAAACTGGAGTTTTTATTGGTGAGATGCTTAAAATATTTATGCTGCTGTTTAAAATACATAAAGTGGAATGTATAGGACTGACTCACATGACATTTTAAAATGTATTATCTGACTATCTGAAAGACCGTATGTCCCTATACGAACCTACCAGAATTTTAAGATCTGCAGGTGATGGCTTTTTTTCAGTTCCGCTGCTGCACAGGCTGTCTTGGTGAGAACATGGGAAACAGCATTTTCAGCGGGTACTGTTATCCCCTGGAATTTTCTTCCATGGGAAGATAGGCTAGCCTCTTCCTACTTTCTTTTTCCTGGCAGACAAAAGTGTTTTTCTTTAAGCAGGAGGCAATATCTCACAAAGATCTGGGAACTGATAATTGATGGAAAATGATGGAATGTCTATTCTTTATGCCTCTAAAAAGAGATTTTAGAGCTACTAGATATTTTGAATAGAGTATGGTAAAGGTGGATTTTTGAAAACATATGAAATATATAAGTAACAAATAACTTCTATACATTATTTATCACTTTGAATTCAAATTTACTTTTACAGAATAGAGATGAGGTACTGGTTCAAGCCTGAACTCTCCCTAGCAGTCCAGATAACTAAACTGAGACACTCATATTTTGGCCATATCATGAAAAGACATGACTCACTAGAAAAGACAATAATGCTTAGTAGGGTAGAAGGCAGTATTAAAACAGAGGAAGGCCATATTCTAGATGGATGGACTCAATCAGGGAAGACATGTCCCTGAATCTGCAAGACTTGAACAGAGCAATTGAGGACAGAATGCCTTGGAGGTCTCTTGTCCATATGGTTGCCATAAGTCCAGAGTGACTTAAAGTCAGTTAACAATAACAGTAATTCAATTAACATGAGTCAGTTTATCTGTATGTTAATTACGCAGATTGCAGCATGCTGTATTTAATACTCACTTCCCCATATGTCACTTCTCCATTTCACAGGAATGATGAATCAAGACTATTGGCTAATAAGAAACAGAAGTACCATTGAAACTAACCACTATGATGGCACTGGGACAGCAATGAGCATAGCTGCAAACCGGATTTCATATACATTCAATCTGACTGGACCGTCAATTGCCATTGACACAGCTTGTTCCTCATTTCATTATGCTTTACACTTTGCTCTACATGCAATCAAACAAGGTAGACTAATGAGATGCTCTAATTCTTGTTGATTGAATTTGTTTTTATCCTGTCTTGTCTCCAAGGAACTCAAACGGATTCATCTTTACCTCCATCAGGGTTTTTTCATGCTATACAATTAGAGTATTTGATTCCACTGTGATTCCCATGGCTCCATCCTACGGAATCCTGACATTTGTAGTTTTGTGAGATATTCAGAATTCCTTGCCAGCGTGCTCCAGTGTCTTCCCAAACTTCCAAATCCAACCTTCCATAGGATGCAGCCATGGCATTTAAAGTGGTATCAAAGTATCGTAGCTGCATACTACAAAGAGGCAATGAGAAGAAACTGCCACTGATACAGAGTGCATGAGAGGAGCAAAGCATGTTTTGCGTACACACTGTAAAATAAAACTGTAAGTGAAGCTATCACCTTTGGAGATATCAGCTGATGCAAAGTGTGTTGCCCTTTATACATGTGATTACTAAAATGAACAGGATCTCAACTCATCTCTAGACACAATTTAAAGTTCCAGTTCTTGCCTAAGACATATGGGGTCACACTATCCCAAGAACCACTTCTTCCCATGCAGTCTTGATATACTCAGCATCTGAGGCCTGCCTTTGTATCCTATTTCTCTCAGTGGTATATTTGGTTGGGATGCTGGACATAATTTTCTATTGTGATGTTCATATTGTGGAGGCTCCCTTTCTTTTCAGTTTTAGGCAAGATATTAAGGCACTTGGTTCTCTGATAGCTTTTGTTTTTATCTCAGATGAAACAATTATTTTGGTTCTCCTCTTTGGACTGTGCTATCTGTCCTGCTTT
This sequence comes from Ctenosaura bakeri, assembly GCA_948474755.1. Lineage (NCBI taxonomy): Eukaryota > Metazoa > Chordata > Lepidosauria > Squamata > Iguanidae > Ctenosaura > Ctenosaura bakeri. The sequence goes on from CAOLHI010002024.1 coordinate 190,251, forward strand.
GGTACTATGGCAACGCAGACAGGGCCGTATTTGTAATCAGAAGATATTGCACAATAGATGATAGATTCCAATAGACTAGTGTTGCATGAGCTGAGAACAAGGCCCTTTTTGCATGGCATTCGCCATGCAAAAGGGCCTCTGGAGTATCGTGCAATTGCCAGGAGTGGACCACATGACGTCCTCGCAATTGTGCAATGCTGCCGAGGCTGGCAAGTGCTGATCACACACTATTTCATTTTTGGCTTGCAGCCGAAAATGGTGCATGATTGTGCATTGCTTCAGGGCCCCATGCACACTTACCATGTGTGTGGAGCGTCCGGAGCTGCGACGCTTGCACTTCCTTCCCCAGTGCAGCCTGGGAAAATCCCAGGCTGCGCTGCAGAAGGAAGAGGAGAAGCCCTCATGCTACCTGCTCACCAGCAGGCAGCTGCTGCAGAGGCGAAGCAGCAGGGATGCGAGAGCCTCTTGCAAGAGGCGGCTCGCGCAATCCCCATGCCCCAGCGCCATGAAAAGGTAAGGTGCAGAAAGGGCCCAACACAACAAGTGGCTCCAGAAAATGTGTTGGAAGATTTGTTGCTGTGTTCAATAAGATAATTTTTTTTAAAAAAATAGAAAACCTGATGTATTTTTTAGACAAAGCCAAATATTGAGCATAACAGAGATCCCCACAAATGTTCTTTCATCCCACAGGAGATTGTGAAGCTGCTCTTTGTGGGGGAGTTAACTGTATCATGGATGCCAGCATTTTCCTAACTCTAAGTAAAGGAAAAGTCATCTCTCCAGAAGGAGTTAGCAAACCCTTTTCTATAAAAGCTGATGGCTATGGAAGAGGAGAGGGCTGTGGAGTTATTTTGCTGAAACCTTTGAAGAAGGTAAGGATACATAATAGAAGTTATTTGATAAAAATACCATAAGCTCTTGACTCTTATTTCATGAGTTCATGAGCTCAGCCAATTGTATTGTATTGTATTGTATTGTATTGTATTGTATTGTATTGTATTGTATTGCATTGCATTGCATTTTTGTAGTCTTAATAAGAGTATACTCTTCTTCCTTTTTCCAAAACAGGCACAGGAAGACTTCAGCAAAATATGGGCTGTTATCAGCATGAGTGCTGTCAATCAAAATGGAAGATCTGTCACACCAATTACCAAACCATCTCAGCAGGAGCAAGAAAATTTGCTGCTTGGCATCTACTCTGGTCATGTTAATCCATCCAAAGTACAATATATTGAAGCACATGGCACAGGAACCCCCATAGGAGATCCTATTGAAGCAAAGAGCATAGGCAATGTCATTGGTAAAAAGAGGCCTTCTAACTTGCCCCCTCTCAAGATTGGCTCTGTTAAAGGGAACATTGGACACACAGAAGCTGCAGCTGGGGCAGCAGGCTTAATCAAAGTACTTCTCATGATGCACCATGGAAAGATTGTTCCATCCTTGCACTTTTCAGAAAGCACTAGCAGCATAAATACAAAGAAATTAAATCTCTCCATTCCAACTACAGTGGAAAAATGGGATGAGTCCAGTGAAATTGGCAGAATAGCTGGGATCAACTGTTTTGGAATTGGAGGAACCAATGCCCATGTGGTGGTCAAACAGTTTAAGCAAACCCAAATTCTTCATTCAGTCAAAAGGCCTGTGGAATTAGTTCTGATCTCAGCAGCTTCAGGGAATTCTCTCAAACTGACCATGGAAGACACAGCTAGATATCTGAAAACAAGTGACACCATATCACTACCAAATCTGGCTTATACTTCTGCATGTAGAAGAAGTCATGTAAACTACAAATTCAGAAAAGCATTTGTGATATCTTCCCTACAGCAGTTAGAACAAGAACTTTCTTCCGGGGCTGAAATGGAAATAGTTCCTGCAAAGAACCCTCCACAGTTGATTTTTGTATTCTCTGGAAATGGCCTGAAATTGAAAGGGGTATTTGAAATTTTGTTGGAATCACAACCGGTGTTTAGAGACAAATGCAATGAAATAAAAGCAATGTTCCAGAAATATTCCACCTTAGATATTTTCAGATTAACCGAAAGTGAACAGGAGGACTTGTCAAGGCCTGAAGTTGCCCAGCCCTTGATCTTCACATTGCAGGTAGCCTTGGTTACACTTCTGCAATACTGGGGAATAAGGCCATTTGCAGCTGTTGGACATTCAGTTGGAGAAGTGGCTGCTGCTCATTGTGCTGGCTTGATTTCCCTGGAGGACGCTGTCAAAGTCATCCATCACAGGAGCAGGCTACAGGCTAAGGTCACTGGAGGTAGAATGCTAGTTGTGGGGAATGTCCCTGTCCAGAAGTGTCAGCAGCCCTTGGAGCATACTCGGGGAAAGTCTGTGTAGCGGCATTTAACAGTCCTCAGTCCTGTACATTGTCAGGGGATGCTGATGCCATTGATAGCCTTCAGAAGCATCTAGCTGAACAGTTCAGCACAAGAAACATATCTCTTCATGTCTTAAATGTTCCAGTTGCATATCACAGCCACATGATGGATCCAGTATTAACAGAGCTGTCAGCAAGTCTGTCAGAATTGAAGAAAGGCAAAGCAGAAATTGAATTGATTTCGACAACAACAGGGAAGGCTACTTCAGATGGTGATTTTGTCACTGGCAGCTACTGGGCCAGACAGACTCGAGAACCAGTCAGTTTTGCAGAGGCCATTGTGACTTTAGCAAAGGACAAGGACAACATTGTGTTTGTAGAAATAGGACCACAAAGAGCATTGCAGAGGTACATACAAGAAATCTTAGGGATTGAGACCGAAGTGTTTCCTTCTTTGCAAATTTTCAAAGAGCACGAGACACTTCTCAATCTTGTAAAAGGCCTTTTTGAATTGGGGTTGAATCCAGATTGGGAACATCTCTTTGAGGGATGTCAAAGTATACCAGTGGCGTATCCCAGGTATCAATTCGATCATAAGAAGCTCATGCCATTTAATTACATGGTCAAAGAGACAACAGAAAGAGCTGTGGACTTAAATCATCTGATAATCCACAGTGTCAGCAATGATAACACTGAATTCAGGTGCTCTGTGAATCAGTCACTAGCACCCTATCTCTATAAGCACAAGCACAATGATGTTGCTCTTGTTCCTGGTGCCTTTTTTGTGGAACTTGCTCTGGCTGCTGTGCTAACTGGCTCAAGACCAAAAGTACCCATAAATTTGTATCAGCTAAGCATTAAGTTCACATCACCCTGCGTTTTAACTGAAGGTTCCTTTGATTTAAAGGTAAAAGTACACTTGCAAAAAGAATGGGGAGACTTCAAAATATTGTCCTCCTCATCAGATGCAGTTTACACAACAGGACGAATCAAATGGAACCCTGAAGTCTGTCTTGAAGAAAAAATCATTTCATACAAAGATATTTTTCAGCGGTGTAAATCATTTGTCAGCAAGGATGAATTATATGAAATGCTTTCTTCTTATGGATTTCATTATGATTCCATATCCAAGCAGCTAAATGATGTATTTTATTGTGAAGAACTGAAGGAAGCCATCACCATTATTAAAGTGGACAAACAGATTAGGAAAGAAATGCATGAGTATTTTATTCATCCAGTGCTCTTAGACTGTTTTCTGCATACAACAGCAGTTTTAACTCAAAAAACTCCAAAAATGGCACAGGGTTTCCATCAAGCATAAACAGTCTTGTAATTGTTCGGCCTTTGGAGGAAGAAATGATGATATATTTGAAAATAAACAAATCTGCTGAGAACTACTTAGAATTTTGCGGATGCTTCACAGATAAACATGGCTTTGTTTTGGCTGAATTGAAACGTGTTACGATAACTGTCATCAAGGAAACTTCCAAGAATGAAAATAATTTGCTGTATGAAAATAAGTGGAAAGAGGTTGCACACTCTCAGATGATCCAAACCTCAGGAGAAGCACCCAGATTTATAGTGTTTGCTGACAAGATTGGAGTGTCTCAACAGCTCAAAAGATATTTGCATAAAGATTCTAACTTTCTAACGTATGAAGAGTGGGAGAAATTATTGGAATGTAGGAGCACAGAATCACCGTCTCAGGACAAAGTTAAGCTAGAAGTACAAGAGTGCAGTGATGTTTTGTTTATGTGGGGGATTCAAAGACTGAATGAACAAAGCCCAGATACCATTGTTGCAAGTTTATCAAAGTGCTGTGAAGCTTTCCGTCAACTTGTTATTGCCTTGAAAGAGAAGAACAGTCAATGTTCCATCAAGATAATCACTTATAGGACTGTAGACAGGAATGTTGACCACATTAACCCTGGCTTTGCGTTGTATGGCATGGCACGAAGTTGCATGCTTGAAACTACAAATATTGCTTTTCAGATGATTGATATCAGCTCAACAAGTACAATGGACATCTTAGCCTTAGTAGACGTTTTAGGAGGCTATGAAGCAGAACTCTATCCTGAAGTCTGGATTAATCAGGGAAATATATACACTTCTGAAATTACGCACACTCAGGTTAAAGACATAATCTACAATAAACCTTCCCAGTCTATTCATCACAACTCTGACTTGGAACCATTCAGTCTTTATACATGTGAGCCTAATGAGGCAAGAGGTATATTTGCTGAGCTGGCTGGTGGCACCAATTTTCCTCTTGATAATCACAGTGTAGAACTTGAAATTGAAAAAATAAACATCCATACTGAAGACTATTATCCTGTTAGTGTTTGCAGCAGTAACTTTGGAAATACGGTCTATTGGAATTCACAAACAATTGGTAAACACCAACTCTTGGCTTTGGACTACAGTGGAACAGTGGTTGCAACAGGAACTGAAGTCAAAAAGCTCAAAGTGGGAGATCGTATTGTTTCATGCTATCCAGTGGCTGCATCTTCAAAAATTATTGTTCCAGAAACAGTATGTTTTAATACCCGAAAATTGCCGTGTTTTGAAATCGTGCCCTGTGTGTCTTTTTTCAGGATAGCATGGGAAATTGTGCATCTGATGCTACCGAAGATGAAATGGAAGGGATCTTTAGGCATTATTTCTACTGAACCAGAGTCAATATTGTGCAAAGTACTTACATGCTCAGCTCAGGAAGCAGGCTGGAAAACAGTGTGTACAATCCTTGACAGCAGCCTGGAGGAACGTGTAACCCAGTGCAATGCACTTGTGTTCTTGCCTCCCCTAGAAAGATTGCCCAGAGAAATTTTAGTTCATCTCTCACACCTCCAGGATGTTGTAGTCATACAAGATAACCACCATTCTGAATGCATAAGATCTCTGATTGGAAGTGATCATGAAAACTTTCAAATTCATGTTCTCAGTCTTGCCACCATTTTCCAGAAGGCACATTTGAAACATTCTCACAAGGCTTTCTCCAGCTGGTTAAAATCAATAAAATTGAAGCAGTATAAGGATATGCCTTGTTCCATTTTTCAACAGGCAGAGAACATTGAGAGGACAGACATTGGAATGTCATCCACCTTTGCCTGCAGGTCTCTCTCACTTGCTGTGCTGAAAGGTGATCTCCACAAAAGCTGTATTTCTGATATACCAGTTTATGAATCCAACAGGAAAATATTTAAAGAAAATGCTGTTTACATTGTCACAGGAGGGCTCACTGGGCTTGGCTTTGAAACTGTGAAATTTATTGCTCAAAATGGAGGAGGTTGCATTGTGATTCTTTCCCGTAGAAAACCCAATCTTGAGAAGCAAAAAGAAATAAGTAATGTGCAGAACCAGAATGAATGGAGTAAGATAGTCAGTCTGCAATGCAATATAATCTTTAAGCCTGAGGTTGAGAGAGCTATGAGTTCAATCAGAGAAATGTTTCCAAATTGTCCAATCAAAGGTATATTTCACAGTGCTATGGTTTTACATGATGGAGTCATTGAAGGTTTGACTCTCAATACATTTGAGAAGGTTTTAAGTCCAAAGGTTGCTGGAGCCATCAATCTTCATTGTGCTTCTCAAGGGCAAGATCTAGACTATTTTGTCTGCTATTCATCAATTGCTTCCTTTTTCGGAAGTTCAGCACAAGCAAACTATGCTGCTGCCAATTCCTTCCTGGATCTTTTCTGCCATTACAGGAGAAACTCTGGATTGTCAGGACAGTCCATTAACTGGAGCGCCTTGAATCTTGGAGTACTGCAAAATCGAAATGACATACAAAATCTTTTGGAATCAAAAGGCATTAAAATTCTACAATTGAATGAAATTTATGAGAATCTTAAAAGAAGCTTAATTCTGAATAATCCTCAGCAAGCTGTTGTAAAGCTGAACTTCAGATCTTTATTCAATCATTATTTTTTTCGGTATCCAGCATTCAGAAGCCGTATGTATGCAATCGTGGCAGAATTAATTGGAAATGATGTTGAGCTGTTAGAAAAAAAGGTAGCCAATGATCTGGCTCCACAGAAAGCTGAAGATTATATCTTGTCGTTGGTGAGCAAACTTACTGGTGCATACTCAAAGTGATATTGCAATGAATACATCTCTTATTTCAGTTGGAATAGATTCTATGGTAGCCTATGACTCTACAGAATTACATTTTCCCAGGAACTAAAGGTTGATGTACCTCTTGTGAAATTACTCGATCCAGAAACTACAATACTTAGTTTAGTTTCACTTGTAGGAGAGATACCTAAGGAAGCCAGTATACCGAAAAGAGAATAATAAAGGGGAAAGAGAACTGTGAAAGAGGAAACATAAATATATTTTCCTTCCTAAAATTTTGAAGTATTTCTTTCTTTTTTTTGCAACTACTAATAATGGAGATGCTCAACTGCGGTCAAAAAAAGTTTTGAAAGGTTTTTAATTTTTTCTAAATTTTAAAAAAAAGAACTTTTTAAACAAGGGTTTATTTTTCAATTTTAATAATTTCATTTAGTTACTTTTTCAATAAATAATTTAAAAGAAGAGTGTCTGATGATACCATGCCTGTGTGTGTGGAGAACATGTATTTCATTCCATATCTAAAGTGTTAAATAGAGTAACTGAAGGAAAGTAAAACCAAAGTTTTCACTTTGATGAACCGGATGTGCTTTTTTATGTAATGGGAAACTGTTGTATTAAATACATAACCGTTAAATAGTAAATTCTATTAGATAAACAGTTTCATGATGTAATTAAAGGCCTTTACACAGTATACTAAAGAATATATAGCCTGAAATCTTTAAACATATATTTTAGAAATCTAGGTTTGACATATAGAAGAGTTATGTTGCTTTCAATCTATCAATAAACTTAAACTGCTTCTCTTATATAGTTGTACTGAATACTAATTTTCAACTAAATTTCAAGTACATTATGTATCATATTTTTTCTGTTAAGAAGGGAACTCAACAGATGACATGTTAAGATGTTGCCTAACTGCAATAACTATTCCCTTAGAGGTGTTAAAGAACTACACCATGTTAGAGTTTCCAGGGGTCACACTGTACTCCATGGACGTCAGAGGGAGAAACATGACCCGCACGACTGAGGGCAGCTACACAACTTCAGGGTTTCAGGCCAGGCAAATAACAAACCAGCAGAGTCAAAAGAACAGAGTCCAGTCCAAAAACATATTGTCAAAAAGTATCCTACTGTATATTGCATACAGCATAGTTATTCACTTGTAGCATACTGGTATCAGCAAAACAGAACAAAATCCATTAGACTTCTCTGTGCCCAGACGTGACACAGAGAGGAAAAAGCAGGCTGTAAAAAGCACACCGGGGGGAGAGAAGAAGAGAGAGAACAAGGAATCTCTCACTGAAATTATAGGCTCTGTGTGTGACCGTGTAACCAAAACATTCCAGTATTCCCACAGAGAAGCCAGGTGTTTTCTTATCATTTTTTTAAAAAAAACTGCCTTTCTATTCCCACTGAAGGCAAATTGCAAACAAACAAAACATCATACAATCTCTTTAGACAGAGGACTGGAAAGAGCCTATAGAATTCCTTTTGAACACACCATGTTGGGTCTGCACACATGAACATTCTGTCACTTATCAGACTATGGTTTTCTGGGAAACCCCTACTGAAGAGAAAGAAACATTTGTCCTTTGGTTAAGAGCTGTAGTAAGTACCCCTGACACCGAATGTGGGGAGGAGCTGTACCAGACAATGTTTTGATCTCCCTGACAGGTATACACCCTTGAGGCTTTTCCCTCAATTGTACTTCCATAGAAGGAGTGTCTTACAATTATGCTTAAATTTTGTTGCCTTCTGGGTTGTTCTTACTATGTGCTTCAGAGTTATATTCTAACATTCCAGCAAATGACTCAGGAAGACCATGTGCTATAGATAGGTTGGTAATATGTCTCCCACACTCCTACAACCGGCCAAAGGTCAGAATAAGAAGGGGCTTAGAAGACTATGATGAAACCTGCTTGAACAATGTCCATACTCTTAGCAGGCCAGAGGCCATGGCCCTAGCTGTTTTCCTAGTGGGAGTTCCTGTCTTAAACATAGATACTAAATACAAATAGGTCATTTAGCATGTGCTTTAGCCAAAAGCACAAGTGCGGCCTCACAGGCTAAAGCCAATCTCGACCTAGAGATGCATGAATTGAGCAAAGCTACTCTGCATAACAGAGATACTATGGACTATCATTTGTTAGAGCATAATCATGGATGCCATGATTTTGAAGGGATGTGTTGCTTCAAACTTTTAGCTAGGTCCCACCTAATACACATCAAGGTTAACAAACTTAAGGAGATAATGACATACATAAAACACTCACATGGCATCGATCTTTCTTGGCTCACTTCCTGGCTTCCCAATTTCATGTGGGTAAAGCAACTCTTCTTGGGACTAATACTCTTTGTTTTTGTAGGAAATTTAATTTGTTCATTTATACAACGTATGCCTATATGTGTTATCTTCTTGCACAAAATGCATAGGAAATAACAAGGTGATGGTACTATACACTGCTGGGCCCAGGAGAATCAGACAATAAAATGTAGACTTCTTCAGGTCCATGAACAATCTTAAGAGGAATGGAGCTTATTGCACTGGAAATTTTCCTCATGTTTTTTAAGTTCCAAAGGGGGATTGATAGAGAAACCTGAGGATGATGGGACTTAGAATAGCATAGAATAGTATAAGGGAATCAATTAACCAAATCTCTATAGAGTTTCCCTCAATGCCTTTTGTTTTACTAGCCTGCCTCTGTGATTAACAGCTATTTATAAAATAGGCTGTCAAGGTTTGATAACTGGCTCCTGAGAACTAGAATACTAGCCTTGAGAAGCAGCATCTTGACCTGGGAAACATATAGGCATAGAGAATGGAATATATATTTTCTGCTGCTCCAGAGACCAGGACAAGGAGCAATGGATTCAAGCTGCAGGAAAGGAGATTCCACCTGAACCTCAGGAAGAACTTCCTGACAGTCAGGGCTGTCTGGCAGTGGAATATGCTGCCTCGGAGTGTAGTGGAGTCTCCTTCCTTGGAGGTTTTAAAGCAGAGGCTGGATGACCATCTGTCGGGAGTGCTTTGAGGGTGTTCCTGCATGGCAGGGGGTTGGACTGGATGGCCCATGTGGTCTCTTCCCACTCTACATTTCTATGATTCTATATTGCTGATAACAAAGAAGACAGTAGTGTTACAGCACCGTGCACCGTGCACCCCCAGCCCAGGATTGGCATGGTCTGACTGGCACTATATTAACTGGCTTTGGTATAAATGATATCTGAGGAGACAGCAAGGTCATGCTGGAAGAGGGAAATTCCTGACTGTAAATGTGACACGGCAAGGAGGCTCAGCCTCACTTACCTCTAAGCAGAACACTCAGTCAGTTCAGGAAAAATAGTGGAGCTGCTCTGAAAACAATAGGTGTGAAACACCTAGCTGAACTCTCAGAGCTGAAATAGGAAGTTATCACCACATTGATTGACTTAACCTTAGTTCCTGTACACCTGGAAGTTTTCTCCACAAGATTCAGCTATTATGACAACCATTATCCCTTTGTCACTCAAACACTAAGACCATTTCTTGTGTGCATGCATGAATGAATTCCCCTGAATAAAACAGTTTTAATTTACTTTTGAATCTTCGGGTGGATCTTTTCTTGCTTGACTCTGTAAACATTAGTAAAAAGGTCTCACTAAGTTGTCCCCCTGATTTTGAGCTAAGTAATTCCCTACTTTGCAAGAGGTATTGGCATCACAGGATGGCCCTCATGGCACCTATGTTTTGGGGTAATAGTAGTGCCAGGCTCTCAAAGTATGGAATGCAAGCAGGCCCCACTTTGAATAAATAACAAATAGGTGCTCAGTGTCGGATATATTAGGGGCTACTGCCCGACAGGGCCAAAGTGCATGCACCGATACCTGAAGCCTACCAGATTTTACATAGAAGTGATGTAACAGTATGTTAATTCATTATCATATGGATATGTATAAGTATCTAAGCCTTCCTTTGTTCTGGGTGTCTGATTTGTAGATTTTTTTCCCCCTGGACATCTTCTTTCTGGTTAAAGCCAATAAAGAATAGCTTTTCTTTGAATCTCCCCCTACTGTGTAACTCACTGGCTAAGTTGTGCTCCAGGGAAAACCTGCCCTTTGTTGCTAGCAGGAGGTGTCTATATTCACTGTTGTATGTTCCGTTGGATAAAAGAAGATCTGAATGACATTTTCCCAATTACATTATTTTTCTGTATTCCAACATATTTTATTTCTACCTAACAAGCAATGGTTTTTGATCATCCCGTGAACTGTGACAATCAAAGCTGGTGTGTCCAATCTCTCATGCCCTCTCTGTTTTCAGGATGTTTCCACCCTGTTCCCCATGTTCTCCCATGACTCCTTTTAAAAAATTAATTAATTTGAAAAATATTCTAAAATTATATTGCTAAATGGTGCTGTTCCTATGTTTGTTTCCTCAAAGAAAGATTTTCTCCATCTGCTCAAGCACTGGAAGAGACTGTTCATGGAGACAGTTGCCTGTATGTGTGTCTAATATTGCTCCAAGGTAATAAACCCAGCAATAACAACATTAGATTTTACAATTTAGCACTATGCCTCAGTAGAATTCTTTTTTAAAAAATTTAAAAATAAAGAGACATTAGGAAATAAGTAGGAAACCATGTGAAGACTGAAACATTCTCAGGAATTGAGTGAGTTGGACACATTCAAATGTAGTTTCATAACCAACATCACAAGCAAGACACCCACACATGAGCTGACATCTGCCATCTTTCAACTGAAGCCTTTTCCCCTCCCCCAAGTTAGGATTGTGTTTGGACTATGAAGCATCAAGAGGCAATATTAAATGATATAATACAAACTGGCACAAATTACCAATCCAGCTGAGCCCTTAGCTGTTGCTCTATGTGTAGACTTTTAATAAATACAGTACCATAGCTGCCATCTGTATTTATAACAGGACCAAGTGCCACACACCAACACATAACATTGTAATTGCAGGAGAGAGAGGAATAGTTTTCCTGTGTTATTGCTTTTTTTTTTCAGCAACAGTACAAGTGTTGCAGTGTTTGAAAAAGAATAGGTGCATCCTTTTGAAACACATATAATGCATTATTTTTTTAACTTTTATTTTAAATTTGTTTTATGCCATAGACACAATTCCTTTATTATATTATGAATCACATGTGTTCTACAGTGTCCTAAAACTGTATTTGATGCAGACCAATTATATATTTTTTTTAAAAAAATATAAAACGAAAATAAAGCAATGTGCACAGATGTTAGCATACACTAATAAGGCCCTGGAATGAAAATAACATTATTTGAGTGCTCAGGGCTGAGTCATAATGTGGCAACAGAGCAGATAGTACAGCGCAGCTGGGTGAAAGAAGGCCACAAACTTTATTTGCTACAGCAACACAGGGCTAGTTTGCACATGGGTCTGGATCCTGGTATCAGCCAACCCACCTGTTGACCAATGCTGCTGATGACCCGGAGCAACAACTGTCTGGAGTCAGGTGGGGGAGGCCAGTCCCTCCGCTCCCAGGGCCCTGAAACCTGGGGAAATAGCTAACTGGAATCCAGGACCCATGCCAACCACCTTACAAGTTGTGACAACAAAGACAAAGACATATAACTGCAACACACTATTACAACAACTGGAACAAGGGGAAGGGTGAGTGGGATGATGCTTGAAGCATGACTGAGTTCCAGTGTGAGGGAGCTTAGAATAAATGGCCAATGTCTGGACCTAAGTGAAGACTTCCATTCATACCAGCCCAGGCAAAGCAGCCAATGGATTCAAGCCAATAGGTTTAAACTGATTGGCTTGGAGCCTTCCCCCATGCAATGCACAGGTGGCTGGGAAGCCAAAAAACATGGCCACATTCATGGAGAGGACCATGCAGTCCGGTAAGTCTAGCAGCCAAGAGAAGACACCATGGAGCCTGCTGCAGGTGAGGGAACCACCCAAGTCGCAAAATTGCTGCCTGGTGAATCAGTCAGCTCTCCTTTATTAAATTTTTATCCTATCCCCCCCAAAATAGCACTGAGGACAAATAACATATATATAAGAACAATTTGAAAACAAATTAGAAAATCACCACCATACTCAAAACCATTAAAATTATCACAATAATCATTAAACATTTTTTTAAAGTTTAAAAGGACACCTTGTTGGAGAGATGCCTTGCATTCTTTCTTTAAAAAAACACAGAATGAGTGGGAAACGATCGGAAAGGAATGCACTCAGCAGGATGAGAGCAGCACAGGAAAAAGCCCTTCCCATCACCTCCTTAAAAAAAGGCAATAATATTCTTGAGACACCCTTTCCTAAAAATCTTAACTTTCAGACAGATGCGTAATTAGATAGATAGTACTGTAGACAGCTAGGCTGCAAGCTGATTAGGGCAGTGATTCCCAAACTCTGGGCCTCCAAATGTTTTAGACTTCAGCTCCCAGAAGTTCCAGACAGTATAGCCAATGCTCACAAATTCTGGGAACTGAAGTCTCAAACACTAAGATGACCAGAGTTTGCAAGCCATTAGATTAGAGCTTAAGAAGTTTAAACCAACATTTTAAATCAGGCTTGGAAATAACTAGCAATCAGTGCAGGTCTTTCAGTATGGAAGTAATATGATCATTAGACCATGTACAAGTTAACAACTTATCTGTTATATGTGGCATCAATAGAAACACCTGGATATTCTTCAAGGGCAGTCCATAGAGAGCACATTCCGGTAGTCAAGACAAAACGTAAAGTATGGAAGTGAGTCCTGTCTAAGGAAAGCTCATGGTGCTATAAGTGGAACTGTGCAAAAACCATCCTTACCACTGCTGCCACCTAGGAATACAGAAACAGCACAGTCAAAGAATAATGTCAGACTATGGTCGTTTCTGCACTACACTGTTATAGCGCTATTATTGCACTTTCATCCTGTGGAATTCTGGGGTTTGTAGTTTACTGAGGCCAAAGAGCTCTCTGGCTGAGAATTCTAAATACCCCTCCTTAAACTGCAAACTTCAGGATTCCATTGGATGTTGAAAATGGAATAATAGCATTGTAACAGTGTAGTGAGGAAATGGCCTATTAATCTGACCTTTCATGGAGAGTACAACCTCTTCCAGAACAGGTTGAAATCCAATTGCCATGCCACCTTTCTACTGATAGCGTTGGGATTTAATTTTAGCTTGTTCATTCTCCTCAAATCCATTATAGACCATGGGCAACACTGAATGGTATTGCCTACTTTGGAGCTCAGCAGGATGACATTTCCAGCCCCCTCCCACCAGTGAGCAAAGCTGAGGCAAATAGAAACAAGACCACATAAAAATTCCTCATCACAGGCTCACTCACCAGTGGGAGGGGTTGTGTGTTCAGACAAGAATCAGTCTTCATTCTCCTATCCTCTTCCTCATGCAGGGAAGATGGGAGAGTAAAGAGCACTGTCAGTACTTCCAAAAACTGATAGAAGCACTCATTGAATTTTTTCTATTTCCTGTCCCCCTGTGTGAAATGAAGCAGGAGCAAATGAAGAGCTTTCAACCAATGCTCCCCAAAATTCCTGCTGAGATCAGGAAAGAAAATGCACGCTGTTTCCAATCAGAGTCTGGTGATAATAGCAAGCATTTCCAGGTGGTTTCCAGAGAATATCCCCAGTTATCTCTGATTGTTGTTATATTTCTTTGTCAAGGTCAAATGCTTTGTTCCAGGAGATTCTAATGAATTCCTCTTAGTTGAAAAGATTTATATGTAGCGCTGTTTCTCATAATGAAAAATGATATTATTGCAAAAGAGACTGTCTTGTTACCTCAAAATGTAGGTGCCACAAAGGCCATCTCACCATGTCAATACCTCCTTGCAAAAGTGGGGAACGAATTAGCTCAAAATCAGAAGGCGAGAGGGGATCAACTTAGCAAGACCTTTCTACCAGTTTACAGGCTCACACAGGAAAGAACCAGCCAGAAATTCAACAGTAAACCAAAATGTGTTTTATTGAGGGGGAATTCACTCATGCATGCACACAAGATACAAACAGTCAAACATTCACACAAGAGCTAACTGAAGGATAAAGGGAGGAAAAATTATGGCTAGAAAGGCTGAGGGTTTGGGGTTATAATTACCAGTCTAGAAGAGTAGACTTGAGTTGAAATATGACTTAGACTTGTGTCTAAGGGCAAACCAGATCACAATTCAGGGCGACATAGCGGGTCCAGCATTTCATCTGACTGCATCTGACTTCTCAGAAGGAAGGGTTTATATACTCTATTTCCATCCCTGAAGGGGTGTGAGTTAATTGCTTTCTGGCAAGGTAAACAAAAAGAGCCTGGAATAGACTGATTGTTTCAATGGCCCTTTTCGCACTGAGGCTTCTAGCGCAAGCGGGGGAGGCCGGCAAGCGCAAGAAGGCTCCTCCAGGAGGCTACCGCTTCCCCCTCCTTCCTTCCGCAGGCGAAGGAACGAGCGGGGAAGCGGCACCGAAGGAGGCTTGCCGCGCAAGCCGCCCTCCCCCCCGTGCGAAGCGGGAGACCTCGCGCCGGATCCCCCCCGCGCGCGTGCGCGAGCGGGCGGCGTCACGCTGGATTCCTCCCCCCGCGCACGCCGGATTCCCCCCCGCGCGTGCCGGATTCCCCCCCGCGCGCGCGAAGCGGGCGGTGTCGCATCCCCCCTGCGCGCGCGCGAAGCGGGCGTCGCGTCCGTCGTGCTAGCTCCCCACCCCGCTCCTTCCTTCCGCAGGGGCGGAGGAAAGGAAGCACAACCCGGCCGGCTCCCGGAGGCTCCGCACGAAAGGTAAGTGCGGGTGGGCGCCGGGAGCGTTGTGCGAGCGCGGGGTGATTTTCGCTTGGACGCGAAAATAAAAAAACCCGCGCTCGCGCCGCTTCAGCCCCGTGAGCCGGGCGGAAGTGGGAGTGCGTCGTGCGGGGCGACGCTCCCACTCCCGCGAGGCTCACGGGGCTGTCGCGTGAGCAAAGGCCCGTGCGAAAAGGGCCAATGTCTTGGTTGGGTGAGGTTCTGGGCAAGGCGTCGGTAGGAAACAGCAAACTGCAGGGGTCCTTGCCAATTAAACATATCTGCCAATTAATATATTTTGACAATTAGACCATATCAAAATGTAGGGGGGTACGGCCTGGTAACAGTCCTGGGAAGGAAATGCAGGGGTTCCAGTGAAAATCACCCTTCTTCTACTTATGCATTTAAAAACCCCCCACAGAACATTGTAGGTCATTATGCATTTAGCATTTAGTTCAGTCCTGAGGAATGTTTTCACTTAATAAGGGCACTATCTAGATGTCAGTCCCTAACGTCTAGATGGTGTCAGATCTCAGTTACATACCTGATCTCCAGCCAAATAAAAAAGCAACTAAAAACTGACTCAGCCCACCCATCGGTGCTCATAATTCTGATACTAGCACACATTACAAATAAATACTAGGATCTGATGCTCTTTTCTGGGACCTCACTATTTCATTAGTGGTTTGGAGATTTTGCTGCTTTTGCTTTGCTGCTATTTCTTCATCGCAGTAATTCTGTATTTCAAAATCTTAGTCAGATTTATGAGGCTTCCTTGATCTGTGATGACTGAAAAACAGTATTGACATCTACAAAGTCACGTGCCACTTATCTGTCAGCTAGGAACTATAACTGGTATAACCAGCCAACCTAGTTTGAGCGTAGGTAAAAAATATGTAGGACAACTAGGAAGCTCATAAGTATGGATTGTGGTACAGAGCTAGGAATGGAGATTTTCTGACAGTGGAATGATTTGTCTCTTTTGTTGTAATTGATCTTTATGAAGACTACATGGAATCTGAGAAATCCATGCTTCAGGTAAGTCTTACTTAAACAGATTACATCCTTGTTACAGAAATAAAATGCAACAGTGATGTCTAGTTTTAAAGAAGTATGTACTCGTAAAATGAATTTGTGTATATACTATAACTATAATAATATAACTCTATTACATAGTTTTCTATAGTATCTCATGCATATGTGAATGTCTGTTTATAATGGGCTGAATCCAACATTAGCCTTACCTAGAAAAGAGGCACCAAAATAAAATTAAATTCCCTTGATTTCAGTGGGTCTACTGGCAAAACCACCTTAGAGTATTCCTTGCCTAAGAAAACCCCATGAAATTCATGGACTCACCAATAAGTCCACAGGAGACTTGAAGGCACATACTGTACTCACACATACGCATACTATAGGTAGGATAAACAGTAGATTTAACTCATGATAAATGTGCATATATCATATGTTGACAGATACATCAAATCTTTCCCCTTTAAAAATGATAGTTAGGATACAGTTCTGTAGCTATATTCTGGCTATACAATTCTGATTCACACGTCCTGTAAAGTGGACAACGTCCTGTGAAGTTAGGCACTCCCCCGATCAGCTTGCTTCTATGAGACATAGTGAATTTGTGTATACTTAATGTGTTCACATTTGAAATGCTTTTAAAATTTGAAACTGATGAACAATTAATATTTTATTTGGCCTAAATACCCTAAAGACACTAAATACTGTGATCTTAGGCACTAGGTAGGATCAGCCTTAGTTAGTACTTAGATACTAGGTGCTGCAGGCTATATTTCAGAGGAAGGAAATGGCAAAACCACTTCTGAGTATTGCTTGCCTAAACACTATAAAATTCATGGGGTCACTGTAAGTCAGCAGGCAACTTGAAGGCATACATACACAATATTTTATTTATGTATGGCTATCTGCTTGCAAGATTTATACAGAGACAAGCTTTATTTATGCCCTCACAGATATTCAGCCATTTTGTTTTGATTTGTAATGGGCTTAGGATGGGCTGCCTTGTCTCCTGTGCTGGGAGAAAGATGTGGCATTAAATAAACGAATAAAGATTATTTTATTAAAGTTGATTTAGTATCAGTCTTCATGACATGATCTTTTAAAATTTTATTGTTAGGTATAGCCATTGTTTTATAACAGTAGGTTTCATGCATTTACCCACCCTGATCTAGATTATCTATTTTAGGAGAAATAGAGCCCCTAGATTTTAGGAAAACAAAATCTTGGTCTACAATGTTCCAAAAATTAGTACAATATAGGGTGAATATCACAGGAAATTTGACCAGAATGATAGCAGTGCTAATAGAAATGTTTTTTGAAAATTAATATATGAAATTAACTGTAAGAAAACTATGCTATTGGCCTCCATTTCAGGTTTTGTTATTGTTAGGGGAATCAATTAAAAAATGTTGACTAAACAACAAGGTGAAAAGCTTTTGCCTTCATGCTTTGCTCGTAAATTTTCCAGAAGCATTAATCTGTCTCCTATTGGAAAGAGAATGCTGGTGGAAGAGGATTTTTGATGGCTCTCCCTTGTTCTTATGGCTCTCCCATGTTCTTATGAAACTGGCAGAGTGGCTGTGTCTAGCCATGTGTGCATTCCCTTGCTCGCTTGCTCACTCACACAGGCATCAGGAGAGAAAGGGATGGAATGGGGCGGAAAACAGGGAACACCCATCCCATTCCCTCCCCCTCCCCCTTCCTGCTTGTGTGAATGAGCAAGCAAATGTGTGTGTGCCCTGCTCATGCCCCCCCCATGCAAGTGAATGAGGGAACACATGCGTGGCCTGGCCCTGCCACCCCACCAGTTTGATTTCCTCCCAGTGACACCAGTGTTATCGAAGTCCCTATAAAAATGGTGTAGGGGACCTGTGGAGGCAGTAGCAGATTCAGTAACCTACAAATAATCAAATCCACAAATCCCACAAATCTAGGGGCTGGCTGTGCTTTATGTGTGTGGGAGGTTGGAAAAACCTCATGTCCATTACACTATGATATTATTGATCATTAATACAGGAAAAGGCCCGGTACATTACATTTCAAATGCTGAATGCCTTCTTCTCCTACAGCTGCTGGAGCTGATCTACTGCATTCTTAAAATATTGTCAGCTGCTTCTGCTGGTTGGTTCTAATAACCTCCCTTGTATCCAGTTATTTATCATTATAGCAAAACTGTCCAAAGAAAACATCTGAAGTCAAAATATAACTCAAATAAATCAGAGTAAAATGTAATGGAATAGAAAATACACAACTAGAGGTAGATATCTTAACATAATGAGACTGCTGCAAAGAATGGAAGCGTGAAATACTTCAGGGAGGAGTGTTGCCTTGTGCTATGATAAGATCAAGAGGAATGCAATCCAGCTTGGGTCATAATTAATTACCAGGGTTTAATTGGAACAACAACTCACCATGACTCAGTCTTGGAAAGGTATCTCTTTTCAGTGTCCTAGAATATGTGATGTGGAATATTATTAGAATTTCTTTATTATCTGATGCATAAGAAGAATAGTTTTGTTTGTACAGGAACTCCTTATTTAAAAACACAGCAGCTTAGGCTGGCTAAAGCACACTGTTTGTGGATAAAATAATTGAACAGGTCAAAAGTTGAAAAGCACTGGAACAATGTCTCCAACTTTGCTCCAGTCACTAATGATAGGTTTTAAGTATAACCATAAAATAGTCAGGCTGATATATTGCTTCCCTTTTACATTACAAGAAGTAACAGTTTTTCAAATAATCACAACCTGTTACTCCTTGCATTGAACAAGTCTTCTCTAAAACAAAAATTTCATTCAGTTTGGAGACACTGTCTTTTTGACTACATTCTTTTTTTTTAATTTGAATTCGAATTGAATGTCTACATTCTTTTGATTTTTAATTTTCAATGTTGCTAAAGTACAGTGTCTAAAACTAAATCTCATATTTACTTTAATGGAAAAAGAAAAAACAAGGGATTTCAAATTTAGTTATCTCTACAGTTATTACTGTTTCCCAATATCACTGACTTCTTTTTTCAGATTCTGTGTTTTCCTTTTTCGGATTGTATGGAATTATGCTGTGCAATGAAATAATAATATAAATTTATTATTGTTTCAGATAGGTCCCTGGTGGCCTTCTCTAGAAAGAAAAGGAAAGCTCAGATTCAGTCCTTGGTTTCTTGCTTGTTCTAGTTATCTCAATCAGATTGTGAGATTTAAAACTATCTGAAAGTCTATGTTATCTCTGTGAATTACTTGACTTCTGTGGCAATTGGCTAGAGATGAGATTATGACATATTTACTAAAGGTAGGCCTCCTTCACAGACAGATGGGCCTTAAAAATCTGAATGTTGGGAAATTAAGATAAAATAAAATAAATAAAAATATAATAATAATAAATAAAATAACAAAACTATTTGAAGTAACAAAGAGGTCAAGGAACTAGTCAAAAGCCAACAAAAAGAGATAAGAAAGCCACTGAGAAGGAAGTGGCTATGAACCAATAACAGCATCACATTCAAATGCATCATACAAAAATGAACATGGCCCTTTTTACATTGAAAGAAAGGCTATATAGATTTATCAGAAAAAGCGGGATTAATATATTCCTTACCTCTGGAGGCATTTTCTGACAACATTCAAGCTATTTGTCTTAGAACTAAAATTTAAATGTGCTGTTCTCACTGAGCTGTTAGTTTCTGACACTCTAATTCACCTGAGGCTTTCAAATTATCCCAACACTAGGCCTTACCACCGCCCCTCAGCCCTCCTGAGTCTGACACCTCTTTACATCTGCTAACTCTGACCTACAGCAGCCACGCAGACAGTTACAGCCAAACCTAAGATCTGCCTGATAAGGGGTGATAGTGCAACTTTTTAAAAGCAGAAATTAGGGTGTCAGTCAGACATGTTTGGTTTACCTCAGTCAATGCGAGTCTCTGTGATTCACTCTCTCTGTTGTTGCTGTGTGCCTTCAAGTCATTGCTTACTTATGGGGACCCCAAGGTGGATCTATCATAGGGTTTTCTTGACAAGATTTGTTCGGGGGGGGGTTGCCTTTGCCTTCTTCTGAGGCTGAGAGAGTGTGTGCCTTGCCCAAGGTTACTCAGTGAGTTTCTATGGTCAAGAGGGCGTAGTGGTTCAAGTGTTGGCCTATGACTGTGGAGACCAGGGTTCAAACCCTATAGGTGACTTTGGGCCAGTCACACCCTCTCAGCCTCAGGTTCATCTCCTTCTATAGTCTGAATATACATGGCTGCGTAGGTTACCTGTGGCCTGCCATTTGCTGACCTGTTGTACGTTGTAACTATAGCAGTGATTCTCAACCTTCCTAATGCCACGACCCTTTAATACAGTTCCTCATACTGTGGTGACCCCCAACCATATTATTATTATTATTATTATTATTATTATTATTATTATTATTATTTTATTTATTTGTATCCCGCCTCTCCACATGGATCGAGGCAGGATCGAACTCACAACCTTGTGGCTTGCAGTACTGGCATTTAACCGCTGCGCCACCATTTATTTATTTATTTATTTTATTTATTATTTACAATGCTTCCCCCCCCCAGCAAAGGCCGCCTTGCCAGCCAGGAACGGGGGGGGGGTGGGCAGAGAGGGAAAGAGGAGCCGTGCGTCTCCCCCGGGAAAAAACTCCGAGAACCCCCTGGACTCTGCTTCTGCTTCACTCTTGTTTCCGCTGGGGGGGCAGTGTGGGAAAAGTTTCCAGAGTGTCGACCCTGACCGGAGGGGGGAGGAATCCCAGCGCCTTTGTCTTTTGCCCTGGGTGCAGCTCATCCCCCCAGAAAAGTGCCACCTTGCGCCCCCCTGGCCCTTCCGCAGCGCCCCCCTCCGTGGTGAGTGGGGCAGGGGCCATGGCAAGGAGGGGGCCTGCCCCCCATGCTGCCGCCACCCCCCCCCAAGCTGGCCCGTCAGATGGGAGGTTCTCCCGGTAGCAGAGAAGGGGAGCGATTTCAGTCCCTTCTGAACAGGGAGCAGGAGGACGCGAGCGGCGGCTCGCGCTTGCGCGCCACCACTCCTGGGCCTTTTCTGCACGTTACCTTATTGCAGAGGTGGGGGGTGCCATTCGCGCAAGCAGCTTCTTGCGCGAGGCTCTCTCTTCGCTGCTCCTTCATCCCGCAGCTGGCTTCCTGGTTGCGCGACCACCCCACCCCTTCCTCCCCAGCGCAGCCTACTGCTTGCGCGAACAGCACCCCCCACCTCCGCGATAAGGTAACGTGTGGAAAAGGCCCAGGAGTGGTGGTGCACAAAAGGGGGTAGGAGGACGCGAGCACGTGGCTCACGCTTGTGCACCACCACCGAGCAGGGAATGGAGCCTAAGACCATCAGAAATACGTATTTTCTGATGGTCTTAGGCGACCCCTGTGAAAGAGTTGTTCGACCCCCAAAGGGGTCGCGACCCACAGGTTGAGAACTGCTGAACTATAGGTTTGCATCTTGATTAGGCTGTGTGCCAGTCACAAGACTTGGTTGAGGCCCCAGTTCAGCAGTTTGAAAAAGTACCCTGAATAAGCTTTGGATCAGTTTGGAGCCACCCAACTTGGCCCAAGTGCAAATATGAATCTTATTTTGGAAATTCCAGTTTTTGCATCTTCATTGACTACCATTGATAATCGACAAATTACTGTCACTTTCTTTCCTGTTTTTCAGATTTCAACATTTTTGGAATAGTAGTCTCTTATGAGGGGTTTGCAACTACCAATTTGCAAGCAGGGCATTTCTGCAACATGTTTTTACCTTTCCATTATTATTATTTTTGGAAGGGAATTTCCAATAATTCTTATGTTCTTGATATAATTGGATGACATTTGTAGAAATAGTTTCCACTTCTGTAGCGATCATGCTTGCAAAGTTTACAAAACTGTTTGAGGTTTTCTGCAACTACTCAGGGTTCTCAGTCAGAGAATGGCTTGAACACAAAAAGATTTGGTAGATATACTCCCTGGATGTTAGCTCCTCAACTTTAAGTTTCTATCCTCCTGGGATGCCCCTTCCAAAATATACTAGAACTGGGGTACAGAAAAGGCATCCAAAATAACGAGCAGACTGAACCAGCTCCCATGTGAGGGAAAGACTGCAACAGTTGAAGAATTTAATTTATGGGGAAAAAATTAAGACTAGGGGGACATGTTAAAAGTTTGTACTATACATGTGAAGAAAGTGGATAGGAGATATTTTTCTCTCTTCCTTACAATATTATAACTCAGGGTTGGACTAATGTTGAGCTCCTGGAGCAGTAACAAAAACAGGGCCCTCTTTCTATACTCTCTGACCTTTTCTGGAAAATAAAAATTAATTAAAAAAATAATTAAATAAACATAATACAGAACATAATAGTGGCATCCAAATCTTCATGTGTAAACCCATTTGTTGTTGTGTGCCTTCAAGTTGTTTCTGACTTAAGGCGACTCTAAGGCAAACCTATGACAGGGTTTTCTGGGGGCTGACAGTTTTTCCACACGGCACTCTTATAGCGCGATGATTCCACTTTCAACCTCCTATGGAATCCTGGGGTTTGCAGCTTCAGGAAGGGCCAGCTGGCCCCTCCCGGAACTGAAAACCCCAGGATTCCATAGGAGGCTGAAAGTGGAATCATCATGTTACAAGAGTGTCGTGTGGAAATGTTCTGAGTCTGTGATGCACCCAAGACCACCCAGGGGATTTCCATGGCCAAGTGGGGAATTGAACCCAGGTCTCCAGAGGTATACCCCAATTATCAAACCACTACACCACACTGACTCTCAGTTACACCCCTGCAAATTCAGTGAGACCAACAGCCTGTTCCCATAAAGTTTTACTCAATTACACAATATATTGATATCATTAGAAACATTGGGAGATTCAGGAAGTGAATGGAGAAAGAAAGGAAGAAAACTGCATTTTCCTTCTAGCACTGGGCTTGGTAGCCTGTGCGGGGCCTGGTGCAATTGTTCCAGTTAAACCACTGATAATTGACCCAACTAGAAGCTCATGTTTAGGAATTTAAGGATTGATAGAATCAAGTGTTTTTCGAACAACACACTGTCATTTGGCTACCACAAGAGGTATCAATGGCTATCATACTGGACATTCTTAAAAGCAACTTAGACAGATTAATGGAAGATGGAGCTGTTCTCCACGCGTCATTATTTTTTATGGCTTTCTATTATAGTCAGCCCTCCACATTTGCAGGTTTCACTTTTGCGGATTTGATTATTCACCAGTTATTTGCTGTCACCTCTGCTGCCTCTCTAAGCCATTTTTAATAGGGACTACAAGGCTTGTGAGACTGAGAAACTGTGAATGAGGCTCGTAAGTCTCTATTTAAAATGGTGTGGGGCGGCAGTGGAGGTGGCAGTAAGCCCTACCAGCCAGCCACTTCTGCCTTGTGAGGGAACCCCAATGCCCCAAAGGAATCTATGGTAGGTTGAATATGGTGATCATACTTGTTTTGCGTGTTAAATATGGTTTGAGAGGGCCTAGAGTTATTCACGGTTATTCATGGGGATCCTGTGCCCCTAACCCTAGCGAATGTGGAGGGATGACTGTACTTCTAGTAGCACAGCAATATGCTCTTGTACATTAGTGGCTGGGAAACACAAGCAGGAAAGTGATAACGGCACTCATGTCTTGCTTGTGGGCTTTGCATAGGCATTGTGAGTGTCATGCCGTTGGTCAGATCCAGCGTGATTGTGTTTTTATCATCTACCACACTGGGGCCAGGGATAGGGAAAGTGCTTCCTGACAGTCACATGCAGGCCCCAATTATATCTTTGTGGTCTCCAAGTCTCTCCAACCACCCCAGAGCTCCTGAACCATGTCAAATGTTAACCCCCTCCCAACACTACTAAACCACCTACAAATATGGAGGATTACCACGTTCTATACCATACAAACCTGAATTCCTGGTCCCTCAAATTAAAAGCAAGTGGCCAAAAGCTGAAGCTGGAAGTAACTCCTAATCAGTTCCAGGTCACATTTTTGGAAAAATTTTGCCCCCCAAATATGGCATTTCATCCTCAAGGGAGTGGACAAAAATTGGCTCCTGTCCCTATCACATTTTCCCACTCCTATTATATAAAATTAAGAGCTTCTGGTTTGCTTAAGGCCACTCAATGTATACAAGTGGACTTTGAACCAGGAACTTTTAGATCAGTAACAAAATCATTTGCCATTTAACAATAATAGCCCTACACCCCTTGAATATTGATAACTCAGAATATTTTAGATGTTGAACAACTGGAATATGTAGAGGTCCTAAGAACAACAAAACTTAATTAAAAATTTGTTCTAGAGATTACGGTAATATTTGCTTAACTTCTCTACTTGCAGTACTTTACAAATCTTCAATATATGCAGAATCACACTTTATCTCAACATATTTGAAGCCAGAAATATTCTTCATTAGGAGCTAGAATTTAGTGTCGTCTGTAAGTAAACAGCCAAATGAGTCTTTATGTTTCACAGACAATTTGCAGTTTGGTAAGTTAACAGGAAATATTTATAATTCTCTTTTGTTTTCTAGTGAATGATTGCCTTGTCCAGTGGCCAGCATAAATAGAAGAAGAATAAAATAAAGATGGCATCTAAGATTGAAATAGCTATTGTGGGAATAGGATGCAACTTTCCAGGAGGTAATCCTGTGATTAATAAAATCCAATGTACCTGCACATCAATTGTTTCCCTTTTCCTTTTCTTTTCCTTTTTCCTTTTCCTCTCCCCCCGCCCTTTGGTTATTCTGCAGTGTGTAGTAATTATTATAATTGTCTTCAGTAGAACTTGCACAAATCAAACCATACATTTATGACCTGAAGTAAAACATAAAAACAAACTCTAGAAAACTCTTAAGGTTATACATCTCTGGCATGAGGCAGGAGATATGCTTATGACATGCTGGAATTTCTATCAGGCTTGATCCACTACAAACTGAGGGTTTTGCATGTTTCCAAGTGCCCATCAAATGTTTGATTTGCTTTCTACAACGAGAGGACAGCCAAAAACATTTTGCTTCCCTCCAATTAGGACTATTTGTACTCTGAACAAGGTCCCAGAAATATTGAGAAAAAGAGGGCATTCCTTCTGCTTCTTTCTTTCTTGAAGAAATATGAGAGGCTATGGAATTAGGAAATTCCTGGGCACAGTTTCAGGCTGGTTCCTGAGTTCAGTTCCTTATTCAACACAAACTCACTTCTGGTGTCCAAAATAAACTTTTAAAAATAATACAGCAACCACTGGCAGATTGTCTCCAATAAGATGTTCCAAGCATCTGCTTTGTCTGAAATTTTTGTTTTAGTGCAATCCACTTTAACAAATAGTACCTTCATTTCAGCATCTACGAATATTATGAAATAATATCAACACATATTAAGAACAGGTAATTTGAGTCTTTATTCCCCAACAGAAGCGTTGAATCACCAGATCATACACTCAGGTCTGCAGAAAACTCTTAGAAGAATGCTATCATCAAGTTTTTTTTCCTTCAGATGTAATGCCCTTCTTTACCAGTTTGTTATTCATACATATACAAGTATCAGTTACTAAGAGGTGTGTACTCTGAAGTAACTTTAAGCCACCTTCACAAGCCATTTTTTAAAGTGATACCTCTTTGTTCAAATGGAACCCAGTCCTGGCTTTTGGACATGGTGATACATGGACACATAAAATTTAACCAACAAATTTCAAGTGTCTTGAAGAAGATGAGCATGGCATTTTGGAAATAAAGACAGTACAATTAAATATGTTTGTTTGTTTAAAACTCCTCCCAACAGATGAAGGACTTGACAGTTTCTGGAAAGTGCTGGAAAATGGCAGGAATTGTACTATAGAAATACCTCAAGAAAGATTTAACATTAGAGAATGGTATGATCCAGATATTAATACGCCAGGTAAAATATGTACAACTCGTGCTGCTCTTCTTGATGAGTAAGTTTTCTACTTTGCTAATAACAGTATTCAAGTTTTCTAGATTTGCAAACTGGGAGTGAGACAGAGTTTCCATCTGAATGGAAATGTTAACTGCTTAAAATTTAAAGAACAATCACTATAGTATTTATTGAAAAATAAATAAGAACACCATAAGATATGGGTATAAAACTGAGCCCAAACTAAGCAGACACATGAAGGTATTGGTGACGCACATCTCTTTGGTAATTCTTATTTGGAGAAAGAAACCAAGTAATAATTTCTGCCTTTCTGTGAACATAATGCTCAAAGGGTATCTAATAAATCTCTTTAATTCTTTTTTTTTAAGTAATACTTATTTGGTGCATGGGAAAGGAAGCACTATAGGCTGAAATCCTATATTGTGCTTGCATAGTTTAGATTGACACATGTCAGTTTCTGTGATGCTCCACAGTACCTCTTCCAAGTCATATGAAACACTGGATTTGGTGTTATTTATGCACTGTGCCCTGTCTAGACCATTTATTTGTTGCTAACAACAGCATGTAGAATTAAACTTTTATTTATTTACAGTTTAAGCTTGTTGGATTAAGCTGTGTGTGAGCCATGCTGGATGCAGCATATTCTCTCACTTTCCTCTTTTTTTTTAGATTTAATGTATTTGACAATCAGTTGTTTGGCATTAACAAGGAGGAAGCTGAACACATTGATCCTCAGCAGAAGCTACTCTTGGAATGTACCTACAGAGCACTGGAAGATGCAGGAGTCACAAGTGAAAACATCAGCGGTACCAAAACAGGGGTTTTTGTTGGTGAGAAACTATAGGATGTAAAAGGCTTGTCTAACTACCTAATATTAATAGTTCTTGTTGTTGTTGTTGTTGCGTGTGTGTTCAAGTAATTTCTGACTCATGACTAACCTAAGGCAACCCTATTAAGGAAT
The DNA here is from genome assembly GCA_948474755.1 of Ctenosaura bakeri. Lineage (NCBI taxonomy): Eukaryota > Metazoa > Chordata > Lepidosauria > Squamata > Iguanidae > Ctenosaura > Ctenosaura bakeri. The sequence goes on from CAOLHI010002024.1 coordinate 217,261, forward strand.
TTACTTGGCAAGACTTGTGCAGAAGAGGTTTACTTTTGCCTTTTTCTGAGGCCAAGAGAGTTTTATTTGCCCAAGGGACTCAATTTAGTTTCCATCAAACCCTGGGCCCTTTTCACATGGCGTTTTTAAAGCGTATTAGGCAAGCTCCCTCCCCCCTTCACGAGCCACCGTACCACATGACGTTCTGATGAACCAGGTGCTATCATGGTCACGGATAGTGCTGATAGCGCATTTTCTTATTTTCACCTGAAAGGCGAAAATAACCTCCCTTTACGCATCGGTTGAGCAACCAGAGGACCTGCGGAGCCATCATCCAGTGTGCTTCTGGGAAGGACCCAGGAGTGGGCAGGGCATGGGCAGTCCCTGCTGCCTGTCCCTCATGCAGCAACTCCCAGGGGACGCTCCGCTCAGCAGCAGGCCAGCCGCTGCCCCCATTGCAGCCAGGAACACTGCACGACATGTTGCCGTGAGAGGCCACCCCGGGGCTGCATTGCCACTCACACTTGAGACGACAGCAGCTCCTGGGGTCCGGCCGACTGTGTTTTTTTTAAAAAAACCTGGCGCTATCATTAGCACGTTACCAACATAGTATGAAACAGCCTGCTGTCCTGACAGCCTGCTGTATGAAACATCGTGCTAACATTAGCACGATAGTCGATGAAACAATAAAAAGAAAGAAAAACCAACCAGGGGCAGTGAGGCAGGGACAGGGCGGGGACCTGGGCATGGCCCAGGATGCCGACATGTGGACAAGGCACTGGGCGGGGACTGGTGCTATCTTGCGAATGCCCTACCATGTGCAGACTGCAAGGGGCTCTCTACTGGGCCTCTTGCGATATTGGCAATATCATGAGGGCTCTAATTTGTTGTGCTATCAAGGTAAGGTGCGAAAAGGGCCCTGTTCTTCTGGAGTCCTAGTCTGACTGTCAAACCACTGTACTGCATTGGCTCTCTAACCTTAGTATATTAGTCCTATTCATCTGCATTAGCCCTCACATCTCGTCACATTAGCCCTCAGACTAGTCTAACAGGTTTATTGTGAGGGGAACCTAGGGGAACCTATGATCAAAATTCTATTAGTTACTCCTGGGTAGAGTAAATCCCTTGAATTAATTGTTAAATGATAACTCAACATGTAGGCAAATCTCACTGATTCACTGAATCTGCGCTAATTGGGATTAACAATAGACTTCATTGGTGCACAGTGTTCTGCCACCTAAGATGGGCAGACATACAGTCACCAGGGGTATTTGAGTGTGTGATTTTATCTGTCCTTTGCATTCCACCACCTAGGATGATGCCTCGGGAGAAGGTCAGTCCTAGTTCTCTGAGCTCACTAGTAGAAGCTCAGAATTAAAATGAAATAAATGTTTGGAAGTACATTAGAGGGTTAGTCATACGGTGGTATTGACTTAAATATATAACATCTATATTCACAGGTCTAATGAATCGGGACTATGAGTCCACTACCAGCAGGGCAGTTGCCAAAACAAACCCTTATGATGGCACAAGGAGAGCATCAAGTACAGCAGCCAACCAAATTTCATACACTTTTAATTTGAATGGACCATCACTTGTCATTGACACGGGGCACTCATCATTCCTTTCTGCTTTACATCTTGGTTACCAAGCCATTAAACAAGGTATTGGAATGTAGGCATCAGCTATTATGAATGTTCATTAATAACTTTTCTAGAAAGCACAGACTCTGATTGATCGATCGATCGATCGATTGATGGTTTGATTGTTTTAATTATAGATCAGTACTTGGGAAAGTGTCGTTGGTAGGGGCAAGCAGAGGATTGATTGCCCCAAATGCCAACTATAAAGACTCTGGGCACAAGATAGCATCTTTCATACCTGCCCTTGCTTTGAGAAGCTGACTGACTGGCTCTTGTCAAGGCCCAGTGTCTTGCTAAATTCCTCACCCTTGTTCTCTCAAAACTTTGTTAACAAGGGAAGCTTGCTTTAGAGTTCTGCTGTGCCTCTCCCCAGCCATTACAGGAGGTGCTTCAAAGGGTGGGGTCTCACTCTCTGGATTGATCTGGGAGGGGGCAATTCAAATCTATGAGCAAATGAAGTTCTCCACTGTATGCCATAAGCATCAACTCCTCTTGTGTGTGTGAATGAGATACGTCTTTAAACTGTTTCCTGGTCTATTTGCCTTTATGTACATTTGATACAGGGGATTGTGAAGCTGCTCTTTGTGGAGGAGTGAATTGTATCATAGATCCTTGGAAGTTTGTGTCTCTCAGTAAAGCAAAAATGTTATCTCCTGATGGAATCACTAAGCCCTTCTCTAGAAAGGCAGCTGGTTATGGAAGAGGAGAAGGTTGTGGTGTTCTTCTGTTGAAGTCACTGATAAAGGTAGGGTGCTTATTTTTCACTCCCAATTTCCACAAGTGGTAAGACATGCCAGGGACACTCCAGAGGTTTACAGTCTTTTTAAACATTTATTTAAAAATATGCAAGCAGCACATAAATAAGAAAACTCCTGCTATGCAGCATATAAACAATTTTACCTCAGTTCCTGAATGGCAAGACTTTCCAGCTTCGGTTAACTTCAGCATGGTGTAGAGGTCAGAATGACAGACTAAATTTGGAGACACCAGGGTTCAGATTTCCACTCAACCATGACGTTCCCTGTGTGACTTTGGGCCAGTCACTATCTCTCAGACTATCTCACAGTTTCTCAGCCAGGGTTCCCTAAAACTCCAGGGTTGTGTGTGAGATTGCTAGAGATTCTGCAAGAGATCATGACTGGGGGAAAAAAAAACATTTATGGAATTGTAGATGTGATCACTTTTGTGCAGGGGTTCCCTAAGACCTGGAAATAATGTGTAAGGCTATTATGAGGACTAAGTAGAGGGCAAGGATCATGTACACTATCTGACAACAATCCTTTGGTGAGGTATTGACTGGCCTGTGGTCATACTTCTTGGCTGAGAAGAATTAGAACCTGGGTTAACTACTCCTAGGAATATGCTGCTGAAGGGTATAACCTGCCAGCAGCATATTGTACCTATTTGTTCCCACATTTGAAGTTTTTGTGGTTAGGTCATAAAGCTCTAAATAATATGAGTTTACTTGAGAGTTAGCCTTCTCCTGTTATGACCCATTCAGTACTTGAAATCATTTGGTGAGTAAGGCCATCCTGAGAGTGCCACACACTCCTGAGGTCTTCTCTGTGGTTGGGCCAGAATATTAGTATGGTGTGTTCCCATTCTATAGAGTAATCTTCTGATGCATGTTCAAGATAAAATGTACAGTTTAGCTATCATGCATTTTATTTTCATGTATGTGTAGACACTGTATTTTGCTCTAAACTGGTTTTCCGTTTTGTATACAGTTTTGAAATTTCCAGACACATGTCACTCAAAATTTTTCAAGAAGGAAAGGAAGGAAGGAAGGAAGGAAGGAAGGAAGGAAGGAAGGAAGGAAGGAAGGAAGGAAGGAAGGAAGGAAGGAAGGCAGGAAGGCAGGAAGGAAGGCAGGAAGGAAGGGATACATTTGCCATATAACAATTACCATCTGTTCTACTCCGCTTAAAGAAAAGGGGCTTCAATATATTACTTTGGTGCTCCAGATATTTTGGACTTCAGCTCCCAGAAGCTCCATTTGAAGGGCCAAATGCAAAAGACTAAAGAAAAGTTGGTACAAAGGCAGCTTTGTATGTTGAGCCCCCTTATCATTCTGCAGTAACCAGTCTAGGCTCATAGCACTTGGAATCCAACCAAACCAACAATGGGTTGGATCCAGTCATATTTATAGTAGACTCTTGGAAAACAATGAAACTTAGGTTAATAATTTATCACTACTAATTAGCCACTTATGTTACACAACATTAAGCATTTCTTGCATTTTCCCCTCAATAACAGGCACAGGAAGACTTCAACAAAATATGGGGTGTCGTCAGCATCATTGCAATTAACCAGAATGGAAAATCAGTCACCAGAATGACTCAAGCAGAACAAGAAAAGTTACTGCTCAGCATTTATCCAGCACATATCAACCCATCAGCAGTTCAGTACATTGAAACACAGAGCATGGGAAACCCTGCTCAAGATGTCACAGAGGCTGAGAGCTTAGCACATATCATTGGTAAGAAAAGGCTTCCTAACCTGCCCCCTCTCAAGATTGGTTCAGTTACAGGGAATATTGGACACACAGAATCTGCCGCTGGAGCAGCCGGTTTAATCAAAGTACTTCTCATGATGCACCATGGAAAGACTGTTCCATCCTTGCACTTTTCAGAAAGCACTAGCAGCATAAATACAAAGAAATTAAATCTCTCCATTCCAACTACTGTGGAGAAATGGGATGAATCTAGTGAATTTGGCAGAGTGGCTGGAATCAACTGCTTTGGATATGAAGGGAACAATGTCCACATGGTTGTCAGACAGGTTAAGCAAATCCAAGTTCTCCCTCCAGTCAAAAGGCCTGTGGAATTATTTGTAATTTCTGCAGTCTCAGGCAATTCTTTCAAACAGGCATTGGAAGACACAGCTAGGCATGTAAAAGGTGACACAACAAAACTGCAAAATCTGGCCTATACATCTGCATGTAGAAGAAACCACATAAACTATCCTTATAGAAGAGCATTTGTGGTGTCCTCTCTGCAACACCTACAGCAACAGCTTATTTCTCCAACTGCAATGGAGGTGTCTCCATCTAAGAAACCACCACAATTAATTTTTGTGTTCTCTGGTGATGAGTTGAATTTTAGTGGGATATGCAAAATTCTGCTGAAATCTGAGCCTGTCTTTAGAGACAAATGTGTTGAAATCAAGCAGTTGTTTCAACAGCTTTTGCCCACTGAAATTTTGGAATTAACAGAAGCTGAGCACAAGGATTTGTCCAAATCTGAAATTGTCCAGCCTTTATTCTTCACAGTTCAGGTGGCCTTGGCCACACTTCTTAAATACTGGGGAATTATGCCAATTGCAACTTTTGGGTATTCATTCGGGGAAGTAGCTGCTGCTCATTGTGCTGGCTTGATTTCTCTGGAAGATGCTGTCAAAGTCATCCATCACAGGAGCAGGCTACAGGCTAAGGTCACTGGAGGTAGAATGCTAGTTGTTGGGAATGTCCCTGTCCATGAAGTGTCAGCAGCCCTTGGAGCATACTCGGGGAAAGTCTGTGTAGCGGCATTTAACAGTCCTCAGTCCTGTACATTGTCAGGGGATGCTGATGCCATTGATAGCCTTCAGAAGCATCTAGCTGAACAGTTCAGCACAAGAAACATATCTCTTCATGTCTTAAATGTTCCAGTTGCATATCACAGCCACATGATGGATCCAATATTAACAGAGCTGTCAGCAAGTCTGTCAGAATTAAAGAAAGGCAAGGCAGAAATTGACTTGATTTCAACAAGAACAGGGAAAGCTATTTCAGAGGGTGATTTTGTCACTGGCAATTACTGGGCCAGACAGGCTCGAGAACCTGTCTGTTTTGCAGAGGCTGTAATGGCTTTGGCAAAGGACAAGGACAATATTGCATTTGTAGAAATAGGATTCCAGAGGCAGCTCCAGACACACATCACCGAAACATTAGGAACACAAACCAGAGTTTTCCATCCCATGCAAATGGATAAAGAATATTTGGCTCTTCTTAATATGGTAAAAGATTTGTTTGAACTGGGAGCCAATGTGGATTGGCAGCATTTTTATGAGGGGTATCAAAGTGCACCAGCAGCCTATCCCAGATATCAATTTGAACATAAAAAGCTCTTGTCACACCAGAACATTAACCAGCAAATAAGTAATCATGCTGGATGCTCAGGTCATCCTTTAATTTGCAGTACAAATGATGAACACTCAGAATTCATCTGTCCCATCTCTGAGGTCCTCCCTCCATATTTATATGAGCACAAGAATCACAGTGTTTCTTTAACTGCTGGTGCATTCTTTGTGGAACTAGCCTTGGCAACTGTGATGACTAGGTCAAGACCAAAAGTACCCTTAGGTTTTTGCAAAATGAATATAATTTTTACAGAACCATGCATTTTAAATGAACATTCTCATGTTTTAAGGATAAAAGTGGAGTCACAAGACAGATTATCTGATTTCAAGATATTCTCTGAATCAACCAATGTGGTTTATGTGTCAGGCCAAGTTACTAAAACCCCTGAAATATCAATTGAAGAAAAGATCATTTCTTTCAAAAACATTTTTCACAGATGCAGGTCTGTCATTGGAGAAAGTGAGATTTATGAAGCACTGGCACAGCTTGGATTCCACCATGTTCCTACTTCTAAGCAGCTATGTGATGTATTTTACTGTGAAGATCTGAAAGAAGCTATAACAACTTTAAAAGTGAACAGACAAACAGCAGAAGAAATGCATAAGTATTATATCCATCCACTACTCTTGGACTGTTTTCTACAAATGGTAGTAGTGCTGGCTAAAGTTATATCCAAGAACAAAATAGCCTTCCTTTCTGGCATAAGCAGTCTTGTAGTTGGTCAGTCCCTGCAAGAGGAAATGATGGTTTATGTAAAAACAAACAAGTCCACTGATAATTACTTACAATTTTGTGGATGCTTCACAGATAAGCATGGGTCTGTTTTGGCAGAAATGAAAGGTGTCCAAATCACTTCTGTAAAAGAAACTCCAAGGAAGGAAAATGATTTTTTCTTTCAAAATCATTGGAAAGAAATCACATCTGAGCAAGCAATACAAAATCTGCCAAAGGCACCTAGAGTGGTGGTGTTTGCTGACAAATCTGGGATAGCACAGCAGCTCAAAAATTACTTGCACAGTGAGTCTAGATTTGTTCCTTATCACGAATGGGACAAAATGTTGGTAGCCAAGAGATCAGACATGAATGCACAGAATAAGATTAACATAGAGCTGCAAGGATATCAAGATGTTCTGTTTATGTGGGGCATCCAAAAACTGAACGAATCTTTACCAGAGAAAGTGGTGAAATACTCAGTAAGATGTTGTGAGGCATTTCGCCAAATTGTTATTGCATTGAGGGAGAAGAAGTCCCATTGTTCCATTACAATAATCACTTACAGGACATCAGAAGGAAAAGTAGACCACATAAATCCTGGCTTTGCTCTGTATGGCATGACTCGAGCATGCATGTCTGAAGCCCCTGAAATTTCATTTCAGATTATTGATATCAGCTCTACAAACACAATAGACATCTCAGCTTTAGCAGATGTTTTAGTAAAATATAAAGCACAGGATTATCCAGAAGTCTGGATTGATGAAGGAAGGATTTACACTTCTGAAGTTAGACGCACACAGATTGAAGCTGCTGCTCTCAGTACACCTTCCTACCCAATTCAGGATTCAGAACTGTGTATTCTGTACACAGCAGATCCATATGTTGTGAAGGATCTCTCAGCTAAAGTCACCAGCTCACAGCTTCAACTTGATAACCACAGTGTTGAGGTTCACATTCAAAAAATAAGCATCCACTCAGAAGACTATTTTCCTGTTAGTGTGTTGAGCTGTAAATTTGGGAAAACCTTGTACTGGAATTCACATACAATAGATAAACACAAACTATTAGCACTAGACTTTAGTGGCACTGTAACAGCAACAGGGGTAGAAGTGAAAAAGGTAAAAGTGGGAGACCACATTGCTTCATGTTATCCAGTTCCTGCAGTGTCAAGAATTAATATTCCAGAAACAATGTGTTTCAATATCCACAAATTTCCATTCTTCAGAAACATGCCCTGCCTATCATTCTTCTGGGCTGCACGAGCTGTGTTACATCAAACGTTGCCAATGCCAAAACACGGTGAAATATTAGGTATTATTTCCATTGAGCCAGAGTCAGTTTTGTGCAAAGTGCTTACCTTTTCAGCTCAGGAATCTGGATGGAAAACAGTAATTACAAACCACGTGACTGGGGTCTGGCAACGTGTTAATCAGTGCAGTGCCCTCATTTTCCTGCCTCCCCTAAATGAAATCTTTAAAGAAGCCCTAACTTGTCTTTTCCATCTCAAAGACATTGTACTTGTTTATGGTAACGAACAGCCAGAGTGCTTAAGAAATCTGATTGGAACTGATCACGAAAATATCCACATCCATACTGTTAATCTTGCCCACATCTTTCAGAAAGCATCTCTGTTACGGTCCCAGAAGGAGATCTACTGCTGGCTTAAATCAATAAATATAAAACAATTAAAACAGCTGCCATTTTCTGTCTTTCAGCAAGCAAGTGAGAGGTTAGAAAATACTTCATCTTATTTTAACTGCAAAAGTGTCCCAGTTGCAGTACTGACAAGTGATGAGGAAAATAGTAAAATTTCAGACATTCCTATGCTTGAAACAGACAGAAGATTATTTAAGCAGAATGCTGTTTATATAATTACAGGGGGACTCACTGGGCTTGGTTTAGAAACTGTAAAATTTGTAGCTCAGAATGGAGGAGGTCGAATTGTGATACTTTCACGAAGAAATCCAAGTGCTGAGATGCAAAAGGAACTAAATGATCTCCAGGATCGCTGCAAATGGAGCAGAATAGTTAGCTTGCAGTGCAATGTAATTTTCAGTTCTGAGGTTGAGAAGGCAATGAAGTCTATCAGTAAATTTTTCCCAAGCTGTCCTGTTAAGGGTATATTCCACAGTGCGATGGTTTTGCATGATGGGCATCTTGAAACACTCGCCATGTCTCAGTTTGAAGATGTTTTAAATCCAAAGATAGCAGGAGGAATCAATCTTCATCGTGCCACGCAAGGGCAGGAGCTTGACCATTTTGTATGCTACTCGTCTTTTTCATCATTTCTTGGAAACGCAACTCAGTCAAACTATGCAGCCGCCAATTCCTTCCTGGACTTCTTTTGCCATTACAGGAGAAACAATGGCCTTGCAGGACAGTCAATTAACTGGGGCGCCTTAAATCTTGGAATTCTGCAAGCTCACCAGAGTCACCAGTGTCAAAGAAATGCATCACATATCAAAGGTTTAGAGGATCTGCAAGTGAACGATATTCATGAGTATCTTAGAAGAAGTTTAATTCTAAACAATCCTCAGCAAGCTATAGTAAAACTCAACTTTCAAACATTAGCCCGTCATGTTTTATCTCAAAATCTGTCACTGAAAAGTCGTTTTTATAATCTTGTTTCAGAAGAGTTGTGTAGTAATGCTGAATTCACTGGTGGAGCTGTATCCCAGAATCTATCCCTAGACAGTCCTGTTGATTATATCATCTCACTTCTGAAAACCCTGATTGACACTATTCCTGGTGATCTATCGTTACATACACCACTTTCTTCACTAGGAGTTGATTCTACATTAGCTTTTGCTCTACAGAAGCGTATCTTTGTGGACAAGAGAATGGAAATACCTCTTGCAAAACTACTTGATCCTCGTTCAACTGTTGCAACTTTAATCTTACACTTGAAAGAAAATTCTAACACAGCAGATTCTCACGCAGCTGAAGGTACTGATGCTGGAAGCTGGTTGTAAGAATGGTTTTCCTGCTAATATTCCAAATGAATTTTCTCAGTATTTTGCCAATTATTTCAGTTCAGATCTCAGAACTGGTTTGATAGCCATGCTACTAGTTCTTGGATTGTAAACAAATCTTTCTGTAGGACAGGATCTGATGATGTTTAACATTTTATATGTACCGAAGTGAACTGTTGTAGTAATACATGCTACACTATGAGATCTTTGACAAGTTCTAAAGCTTGTAAAAACGACTCTTTGGGATATTAAGGCCATGAAGGCTGCAAGATTCTTTGTGTTACAGTTCACAGAAACATGTGTTTTCTAAATTGTGATCTGGCAAAGTAGATATAACTGCTTTGCACACTTGTAAATCACAACAAGTCTATGTTGTACATAGGTTGCCTTACCAGATTTATAAACAATGCATTCCTAAATTTCTCATTATGCAAAATACTTGTGTAAATAAGAAATGTGCAGTCTAAAGCTCCTCATATATAATTTCTATCCTGTTCAGTCAGACTTCATAGTAAGTGTACATGGGAATATAGGTTTCAATTTCTGTGATTAATTTACACAAGTTTCAGTGGGAATTTTCTTTTGTGTTATCCACTAGGTGAATTAAGGATTAAATTGTGCTTGTTTGCAATACTGAAAATGTATCGCTTCCCTTAATATGGATAATTAAGTGTAATAAACATATATTATTGTTTCTTCTGTGAAGTAATTGATTTCTAGAAGCTTTTTTGCAGCTAACCGATCAGTATGATTGTAGTGTGAACAAAATTTTCCCTATAAATGGGAAGTTATCTGATGAGAACAAGTGTCTCCTTTACATTTAATAAAATGGATATTTCTGGGAAAGGTGAATTAAGTATTGAAAGATAAAAATGTAAGAAAACATAAGAAGGAAACTTCTCATATAGGATACCCTTGGCCCTCCGCTCGCTAGGATTCGGCACTTGGCCCTCTAAAAATTCACAAATAACAACATTTGTGTGTCTGTGGAAAGGGGGCTGAGGCACGGGTGGGGAAAGTGGGCATCTAAACCAGGTGAGGCAAAGGAGACGGTTGGTGTATGGTCCTGCACTTCCTCTTTCTTGCCCATCTCCTTCCTTGGGGGCATGAGTACAGTTTGTGTGGTGCTGAGAATTTGGGCAGAGAGCCATCCTTAGCTGGCCAGGGAGAGACTGGTGGGAGGAAGAGGAGGACCAGAGGTGGGTTTTTAAAGGGCTATGCAGCCTGATTGGAGCAACCAAAAGGACAGTTCCCCCCGAAAAAGAAGCACCTGAGGTGGGGGGCAGGGATTGAAGAAACTCACAAATAATCAAATCTGTGAATATCAAACTTGCAAATGTGGAGGGCTGACTCTATAGGACAATATTGCATTGTGGAGAATTAATAGATAAGATGGGGAAAATGTGGCCCTCAGCCAGCGTGCAGCCACCAAATCCCCTTTTCCAATCTGTAAAGCTCCAAAGAACACTTCCCAGCTTCATCTTTTAATCCTGAGGGGATTATTTTCCCTCCTAAACCAGCCAAAAGGCCAAAAAGGCCGCCTCTCTGAAAACATGGCAGTGTACGCTTTACTGCCCCCTAGTGCCTAGAAACTCCCAAGCTGATTTTCATCTGGAAATGAAAACTCGTGTAACTTAGTACTGTTTCCACTTAGAGAAGCTCTGTCTGGCCTGGTAGAGGATGTTGATGCAAGAAAGATTATATAAATTCTCCATCCCTGATTTATAGTATTGTCTTCAGAATTGGCTCATTACAGCTATCTGCAGGAAAGGGTTTTTAAAACCTTTAAGAAGAATTCAAGATGGCAAGATGACCTCACCACCACAACATTTTCCACCCCAAATATTACAGGCAACTGTACTATCTGTACTATTCAAACAATGTTTGAAAACCTCCAGTGAATCCACCACTTCCTAGGGAAATCTGTACATCTGTAGAACTGCCCTTAACATTCAGAAGTTCTATTTAATGTTCACTCAGAATCGCCTTTCCTGTAGTTTGAATGTACTGATTTGGGGCCGGCTACTTGGAGAAACAGAAAACAAGCCTACTCCATTTTCCGGTGACAGCCCTTCAGATATTGGAGAATAGCTATCATGATACTTTTCAGCCTTGTCCAAACCCAACTCCCTCAGTATTGTATGCAGAATGTATTTTTTAGCTCCTTTACCATCTTGGTTTCCCTCCTTTCATAACATTCCCCTTCCCTGAAATCCTTCTTAAACTGTGCTGTCCTGCGCTGAACATAGCACTCCAGATGAAGTCTAATAGAATAGTGCCACTGTTACGTCCCTTCATTTAGACATCATATTTCTGTACATGCAATCCTTTTGCCCTTTGATACCGTGTCACATTGTTGACTTGAGGTACACTAAGACCCCTAGAACTTTTTTACTCATATTGCTTTTAAGGTACAGGGTCATCCCTCCTTTATTTCAGCATCTGATCTTTCCTTCCTAAATGTAGAACCTTTAAATTTACTCCAGGTAAAATTCATTTTGGTAGGTTTTGCCTCATTTTGACCTCGTCTTGCTGACATTGATGGCGTTGTTGCTATCAATGTCTTCTATGGTTTGCAGGCTGAATATAGGCTGCTATAATTGTTGACAGACTGAGGATCAGGACAAGCACCATAAAGCAATAGCATTATGGGATATCTCTTTCCTCATCCCCAAACCCCATGTTGGGACTGTAGTTCCGCCTAACACAACTGTTTACTGGCCAGTGGGGAATGTGTGTCTGTGCATAGTGAAGCATTCAGCTCTGTTTCTACAGCTGCACTGAAAGTGATGCTATTGCTGTGCATCCAGCTCCAGGAAAGAGGTGGGGGCTTCCCTGCACCTCCTCCCCCTGCTCTTCAGTGACAAGTAAACAGCCATGCTGGGAGCTTGGTTTGCAGCAGCAAAAATGCCACATTCAGTATTTACCTCAAAGGTTCATTCTGGGTTGTTGGAATACACACAACTTGGGTTTCTCCCATCATCACCCAAAGAAAGGCAGGAAGAACTAATAAGGTCTCATGATAGTGAAAAAAACAGACTTTGCTTACTCCTCCCCTTCGGCCACCTTAGATACTAGTTCCCTTACTAGCCAAGCCCACTTGCAAAGAACCTATTACAATAGAACAGAATAGAGAAGGTAGAAACTATCACACCCCAGAGAAAATTTGATGGGAGGGGGCAGATTCTAAACAACCCGGGATGCACCTCTGTAGTAAGTACACAATGTGGCATTCTCTGGTTTGGTGAGATGAAGAATCCACACAACTTGGGACATACCCAAGACCTCAACCTGAATAAAGGAGGAAAATGACTGCATCCTAGTTCCTAACCACCTCATGTAGCACCCTTCTTCTGAAGGTGGCATCTCCTGACCTAATCTTGTCTATGGCCCTTTCTGCAACTCACCTTTCTGTGGAGCTGGGGATCACGCAAGCAGCCTCTTGCAAGAACCTCTCATGTCCCCATTGTTTCAGCAGTGCAGCTGCTGCCTGCTCATGTGAGAGACCCTCCTCTTCCTTCTGCAGCACAGCCTGGGCAGGAAGCGCTAGTGCTGTGGCTCCAGAGCTCCGCATGCATGGCAAGTGTGTATGGGGCCCTGGAGCGATGCGTGATCGTGCACCATTTTTGGATCAAAGCCAAAAATGAAATAGTGTGCAATCGGTGCCTGCTGGCCCCTGGAGCATTGCATGATTGTGATTGCATCGTGTGGACCGCTCCTCACACTTGTGCGATGCTCCAGGTGCTCTTTCGCATGGCAAATGCCATGTGAAAAGGGCCTATTTTGTAATGATGGATAAACGAAATCTGCATGGGCTGCACGTGTTCTCCAAGAATTCTCAGGTCCATAGGCAGAGATTACTTCTGAAGTCTAGTATCCTAGTATCCTAAATACAGTTCATCTGGTCTTGGAAACCTGAATTGATTTAAAGTAGCTAGGTGTTCTTGTTCCAGCTTTGCCTATCTTGGGCTGCAGCCCTCCCCCTCACAGTTGCATTTATTCCATTTTAATTGGATTTAATATTGTTTTCCTTTTGGAAGAAGACAAAAGTGAGGCAGATTTTGAGGACTTCTGATCTGTCACCTGGTAGTATTTCTCCATCTTCTCCATATAGTGAATCTACCATTTTCTTGTTCTTCCTCTTGCCTCTCCTTTCTACATATCCTCTTTAACACATTTTTGTCTATTTTTGAAAGCATCTGCTTTTCCTTCATAGGAAACTATTAGATGCTCTTTCTTTAAAGGAGGATGTAGAACTATGTGTGAAAGGTGAGTTCCCTGCTGAAGCCCTCCATGGACTATATGACATCAGAGGCCACAGCCATGGCCCTGACAGAACTAGATTCCTGTGAAACAGGCATGGTTCCTTACCCCCATCTATTTAAAAGAGGTATTGAAGCTTCTTTGCCAGCTGTCAGCTAATCTGTTTCTGTCTGGAGGTCCCTCTTACCACCTTCTGATTGCCTTCGCTCCCACCTTCTGATTGCCTTTAGTAAAGTCCAAACAGGCAGAATTAGCACTGACACACCACTTAAGCAATCACATGTATTGGAATCTCAGGATATTTAGGCCATTTCCGCACTAGATTGTTACGGTGCTATTATTCCATTTTCAACATCCCATGGAGTCCTGGGATTTGCAGTTTAGGGAGGGCCTGGCATCCGCATTGCTTGGTCTGCAGTGATTCAAAGAAAAGTGTGGGCTGGGGGAGGGGATCCTCAACCATTGGAGTTTTCTCATAAGCCAGTGAACAGGGAAATGCGCAATGCTTTGAGATGGGGCTTGGGTTATTATATTCCTCACCACAACATTGTCTTTCATAAATCTGAGCTGTATCGGCCCAGTGGGGCAGACTTGTCATCTGAGGGCAATGAAATCTTTCTGTGGGATTTGCAACAGGGGCTTGAATCTATCCTGGCTGTGGGTTGGGGGATAAAGACTAAGCAGACACTTGCCCTTATTCATGGCTGGTGGGGGGGGTGAGGGTTTTGGTGAGTACCTATGGCACCCTTTGGTGTAGGATAAATGCTGTCCTTGGGACAGGCCCACAGCTCTGGCCCCTCCTGCAGGGTTAAGAAACAGGAGGTTGCTGTTTGGGAGGGGCTCACCTTCCAGAAAAGGGTTGGCCAAAGTTTAACCCAGTCTCATGAGTTGGCTTTGGGGCGCAGTACCTCGCCCAAGGTGGGCTGGGGAGGCAGTCTGGAGGTGACCCTTGCCTTGGTCTACCCATTCTGTCGACCACCCCTTATCAGGTCAAAAGTTCAAAATCAAGTTCAAGTTCAAGTTCAAATTCAAGCCCAAGTTTAAGTTCAGACTCACTACTAGCTTTATGTTAATGAGGCATACATTAATAAATTGCCCTAGTTCAACCCAAGCCCTGTGTGTGATCTCTTCATTTCGCAGGTTGGGAAGCAATTTGTCTCCCCCTGCCTGCATTATTATGCATGGGGGGCACCTTTGCTGGCCTCTCATGAGAAGAGACCATGCAATCACTGCGTGACGAGGGTCCCACAGTGGGATGGGGAGGGGTGGAGTTTGTGGCCCCCTTTTAGGGCCACACTGCCCCTTCCTCAGCCTCTTTGTTGGCCCCTCCACAACTGCAAACCCCAGGGTTCCATAGGATGTTGAAAGTGGAATAACAGCACTGTAATAGTCTAGTGGAGAAATGGACTTAGTAGGGGAGAATGAGCAATCTCCTTGTTAGTCTTTTAGGCTATTGTATTATATGATAGCACATTTACCCAGTGTTCCCCAGGATTTTATTTTCCTCTTAAGAACTCAGCAAACTGTCTTCTCCAGTATCTGTAACTTTTCCTGATATTTCCCAATGCAATCTGTATTTAGAGTTATTTACATACACAGTTTGGGGTGCTGTGGGAATACACTGTCTTCCTCCCCACTGCTAGGCTTCGTCTCCGCAGCAACCAGCCTATTTCAGTACCTTGTAACTGTTCCCCATATACCCCAATGTAAACTGTATTCAGAGTTGTTAACATAACAGAGGTTTGGTTTCTGAGGAAATAACACTGCCCTTCTTCTTGCTGCTGGGCTTCATCTCCATAGCAAGCAGCCTGAGGCCTAAGAGCTCTCTGGCTGAGTATTCTAAAGGCCCCTCCCTGAACTGCCAACCCCAGGATTCCATAGAATCTTCACAGCCAGCCAATCATATGAAGTCTTCTCACTTCACTCAGCCAATCATATGAGATCTTTGCCTGCCTGACGCAGACCAATAGACGAACTTTTATATAGTAGATAGTGATACATATACATTTGTAGCGGCTAAATTCCAGGAACTGGATACGCTCAAATTGGAAAGCAAGAGTTTGTTTAGTCGGCCGGGCTCTCTGGTGGAATCCCTTCCAAAGACCAGAAGCCCTGAACATTCATCTCTCTAAGGTTTTATACTTTTACATGGACAATTGCAACATTTGCCAGCTTGACATTTCTTGATCATTTGCCCCCCTTATGGCGCTCTTCTGACTGTTCCCAAACACTGAACAAAACATCCTAAACAGGCATGCTGAACCAGCATCTAGCTAAGCTGATACACGTACACATGATTACTCAAACAGTTCCTCAAGAACTCACAGTTCATGAACTTGTAATTTTCTTAATCTGCTCTCACACATTCCCCTTGAGGAGTAACATAGACTTTTCAACATCTAGACACATTACATTAATTACATTATACTGCAGCTGAGGCATATTTAATATGGACTTTGTATCTTGTGTTATTCTCTAGCAGGCATCTGTATACCTGACACATATAAGAACTTAAATATAACATCTGTGGATGAAACACACCAGCATTCAAGGAACACGAGTATTACAATCTGATTGCTGCAGCATCCATTTCAAACATAATGGCCAATGATTAGAAATACTATTATTTCCATAGCCTATTTCTTACCAGCACTCTCTTATCATAGCTGTCTTTAATGTGAGAAAGCTCCACTTTGTTTCTAGCTGATATTTTCTTGGAAGATAGTGTCGTTAGTACATGTTCTTTAGTGCATGTTAACACCCCCTTGACAAAAAACATTTAAGAAATGTTTTATCAGCTAGGAACAGAGCTGTTAAGAACATCCATCTTGATATGTGGGAAGATGACACTTGTGGTCATAATGACTTGTCTCCCTAGAGCTGCTTTTATAGTGTCCCCAGGGTCCATCAGTCCAATGAGAGATTGACCTTTACTAGCCTTCACTAATGGAAACAATGTTAATTTGTTCATATGCATTTTCCTCATCAAATTACATTAGATGTTTTACTAGTTTTTCCTCTATGACATAACACTTGGAGAATAGTGGTTCCTCATTGCCTTCCATCACACTGCATCAGACACCTGATACTAGTAACCCTCTGTACTCCAGTTCGTTATAAGTCAACCTACTGTTTACGTTTCTCTTTAATCCATTTCTCCCTTTATCATTTTGCTTACATTTAGGCTGATTTTCTGCCTGGAATCAGTCAATGCCTATGGACTTGGTATTACATAAAGATTCTTGCTCTATCCTTTGCAACCTTTATACTTTATAAACACACTATTTAAGTTTCGAGATCTTAAATTTTGCAAAATAAAACCCAATTCAATGCTCAGCCTGTAACACCTGACTACAGTGCCATGCAGAGCTCTCCCTCCTCAATGCAGCAGAAAGGAACCTGGCTTGTCTCCTTCTCCTTTTCTCATATGGGGTGGTGCTGGGTGATTAAAGCAATCTCAGTTGGCAGTTCCAAATATTTGAAAGGTAATTCTGGGTAAGATTATCAGCTTCATTCCTCTTCCCTTCATACGGCTGACCAAATAATTCTAGGTAGACTACACCTTCATATGCTGTTGCCCTGATAACCCTAGCACCAGGTTAAAGTTAGCTGTGCACTCATACCAGATTTTTGTTAATCTAAACATGCAAGAGATATTCTTTCACTGATTTCTTCTGCAAATCTCTACCAAGATTACTAGTTGAAAGAGTTCTTATAACTACAGAAAAATACTTCAACTTCAGTAATTTGTTATGGTCATAGACCACCATGTACAAAAAGATAAGTTGCAGAAGTGACGAAAACTGGAATGCTCTTCCCCACTACAGCTTGTCTACAGATCGTCTTTTCTAATGAGAAGACCATATTGATTGGTTCGATCTCTTTTTACTGCAGAGACAGAAACTGAACATCCCTGTTAGTCTCTTAATTTATTTACAGACTTTGCAAACAACAGAAGCCAGAAGTACAGAGCAAACAAAAAATATATTAGATCAGTATTATAAAAATTAATACACTTATGGTATAACCATGTCTCCCTTATTTCCCCGCGGAAGCAGTGCTTGAAATTTTCCATTTGATTTGTTTCAAATGTTTGCTTTTCTTTTCTATACATACTTCAAAAATTCTTCACCTCCCAGGATAGCTGTAATTGGTAAGGATCTAAACTGACCCATTTACAGTAGACTCACTGAAATAAATGGGACTTAAGTGATGATTTTGCAGATTTCTTTGATTCCAGTGGGTCTGTTGTAAGTATGTGTAAACTTTGATAAGTACCAATTTTACAATATACTTCTTGTTCTGAGCTAGACTTTTTATACCACTCTAGGCGATATATATATATAAAATACAGAAGATAACTTTGCTGTATCATATTGTTTTGGCTGTTAATAACACAACACATGATGCAAGATATTCTTTGTTACATTCAACTTGGGGAGACAGGCAAGTTCATTTGTTTAAAAGGTGGCATACAGATCATATACATGTATAAAGGCTTCTTTGGTGATAAAAATGCTATGTGAGAGAAGGTCATAATGACTTGGCTGAAAATACACCAAACTTCTTCCATCACAGCATCAACAGTTTTGTAGTCAGATCCGCCATGTGTTACTGAAGGCCTTTCTGCATTACACTGTTATAGTGCTATTATTCCACTTTCAACATCCTATGGAATCCTGGGGTTTACAGTTTAGGGAGGGACATTTAGAATTCTCAGTCAGAGAGCTCTTTGGCCTCAGTAAACTACAAACTCCAGAACTCCACAGGACTGTTGAAACTGGAATAACTGCACTGCAACAGTGTAGTGTGAAAAGGTCCTGAGTGAGACCACGTACTCAGCTACAGGACTGAAACAGATAGCAGACCGTAGCTTATATCTTCACACTAAATATTTAAAGCTTGTTAAGTTTCAGAAGCAATTATGCTTCTTCGTACACATTAAGCTGATGGTGATGTTTATTTTACAATGGATTCATAAAACTGAACAAGAACATCCTCAGCTCTTCTGAAAACCTCAAATAAGGCTTATTTGGGGATGTCCTTAGAGGTACAGTCACTTACTGAAATTTGGTATTTCCAGCTAATATCCTTCTAGAGGAATTCCACAGCATTTTGTTAACAAGGAACTGTGTTGGACACATACTTCACAAGCTCACATCAATGCTGAACATAATGCTTGTGAGAACATGTGAACAATATGTCATTAGAGAAACTGCTTTTGCAGGCCTCTAAAATTACATTCTAGAAAAATTAAAGCTAAATGGTTACAACGTTTAAAAACTGAACACATTCCTTGCAATTAACTTGCATTAGAACTGTGAAGCATTTATGGGCACTCTGAATTTCCTTAGTGCAGGTAGTTTGTGTTTGTGTGTGTGTATACACCTTCAAGTCATCTGTCAATTTATGGCAACCTCATGAATTTCATAGGGTTTTCTTAGGTAAGGAATACTCAAGAGATGGTTTTACCAGTTCCTTCTTCTGAAATATAGCCCACAGCACCTGGTATCCATTGGCAGTCTCCCATCCAAGTATGAACCAGAGCTAACCCTGCTTAGCTTCCTCAATCAGACAGGATCTGGTGCCTTTAGGCTATTTTGCTTCAACAGAATTACAGCAGGCACTTTCCTAATGCTTCCAAATAAAATATGAGCTTATTAGACAGCAGACAAAGTCCCAAATGACTGCTCATTGGCTCAGTACTGTCATTTGCGTAAGCTGCCACAAAAGCCAAAGAATGTTAGGAAGACAGGAATAAAAATGAGCCCATGAGCAGCTCCAAATAAGATTACTAGAAACATGATCTTAAAAAAAGTTCTGAAAATATATGTGGTTGCCATGGACAGAACAACTATTCCCAACACAGTGGAAATAGCTCCCTGCAGAACAGGGTAACCAAGACGGTACAGAGCATCCACCGCCCTCTCATTCCCTTTGGGTTTCTCACTGGAAACAAAGGCATAAGAAATATGAGCAGAAAAATCTACCGAAAACCCAATGCAAATAACAAGGTTGATCATAGATATAGAGTCAAGATTGACATTCCAATAGGTCATGAAACCTGTTACACCAACAATAACAGAGGCAACGGCAAATGTTACCCACAAGGAGCAAATGGGACTGGGAATAAGCAATAAGGAAACAAGCAACATGGCTCCAGTAGCAATCAGAACATTCTGAATGGTGTTCTGAACTATCACAAGGTACTGATCAAAATAAATAAAAGCTGGATGATAAACTATCAGTGGTACCTTGCAGTCTTCAGCAAAGCCTCTCAGTTCATTTAAGAGAATTTTTTCGTCAACTGCAGTAGTAACATTGACTGTCTGTATAAAGAAGCGTGAGGCTGATATTTCTGTAACACTGTAATTAACATCCTGCTTAGAAGCTGGATTTACTGTAAACAGGACAGATAAATTCCCAATGAAAAAGTTACGGTCAGTTATATTTAGAGACATTAGTTGAGCAACTTTTTCATAAATTCTCAGCCATGACTCTGATAAATTCCTGTCTACATAGGATGAACTTTCTAGAGCATCCATGCAGCTCTCAATATCTGCACGAACAGATGGGTCCCAATATGCTACACTTTCAGTAACAACAACCATAACTCTTGGACCATACCCAGAAAAGTATTCCTCCTCCCAGTCATAATACTGAATGACATAAGAATGGTCACTAGCAAGGTTTCGAAGATCTATTCCTTCTTTAATTTGTGTACACCCATAAATGCCACTTCCCAGGTAAACGAGATAAAGGACCATCACAATCACCTTGGTCCAGGATTTCACAAGGAAAGGACCATACTGCTTTCCAAAAAATCCATTCATGGGATGTTCCATTTCTCTTCCAGTGGACTCATCAAAAGACCCTCCTATGCAGCACATGTTATAAAGATGGCCCTGGGAGTCCTGAGGCTTATGCTTCACTTTCATGAAGGTAAGCCAATGTCTGTTGCTTTTTTCTCTTCTACCATTTAGAGCAAGGACAGCCCCAAGAAATGTTAGATTATATAAATAGCAGAATACAAAAGCTGTTCCTGTATAGATACAAAATGACTGAATTGACGGGAAGGAAGTTGCAATTCCAATGTAGAAAGCTAAGACATCGGTAAGTGTTGTGATGGTAATGGAGACAGCGGCCTCTGCATAGGTATCAGCCATCCGTTTTTTCACACTGTCCTTGACTTTTGTATGCTGCCAGCAGGATACCATGATGAACATGTCATCAATACCAACTCCTAAAGAGAGCAGATAAGATGATGGGTCCATTTTCACATGACATACAGATCAAGAAGCAAGAGAAAAATTGTTGCTGTTGGATGCCTTCTAGTTGTTTCCAGTTTATGGTGACCCAAAGGTAAACTTATCACAGGATTTTCTTGGCATGATTTCTTCAGAAGGGATTTGTTGCTACCTTCCTCTGATGCTAAGTGAGTATGATTTGCTCAAGATCACCTAATGGGTTTACAAGACTCAGTGGGGATGTGAAACTTGGTCCATCAGTGTCCTAATCCAACATTCAGTCCACTACACTTTGCTGGCTCACTCACTGGCATGGTGAGTGGAGCTGGGGTGATATTTTGCCCCCTCCCCTGCCCAGCAAGCACAGCGATGGAGGTGGAGAGGCTAATGGGACTGGTAGAGGTGTATGCAAACACACACACAGAGTAGGCAAAAAGAACTTTAAAGACAAGTTCCATTAATTCAACCAGGGGATCCGCTTTTCCCTAGGCAAGTCTTGGGACCGCATGCAGGAGCAAGGAGCAAATAAGCCTCTGTAAGCAAGAAGTACTGATGAAAAAACGGACCCCATGGCAGATTAACAGAACTTGTCCTTAATTAAGCATTGAAAGACTGAGTCATCAGATAATAGAGTGTTGAAAGGCAGGGGATTCACCAGAGCTAGCCACTGCCAAATGAGTCTTTCTCACTTCTAGAATATATTAATGCAACACTTTCTGTAAGGCCTTTGGGGAAAAAGTTTGGAAAGTTCAGCTGTGATATAGTACACTGTAGCTGGTGTTATGTAAAGCGCACAATTCCAAAATTGCTCCGTCTACATTGGTAGCCAACAGAAACCCTTCCATGCATGTAGGCCTGCCTACCTACATTCATCTTTCAGGTAGCACTTCTTCTGTTTCACTCATCACTGTGATTATACTTTTGCTACAGTAAGACCTAGGAAAAGGTCTTTTCCGTTGCGGTGCCCTGATTGTAGAACTTTCTTTTTTTTAAAAAAAAAGCTTGGCCAGTGGCTTACGTGTCAATGTGGTAGTGAATTCACTCCAGGTTTTAATTTAAACTTTAGTGGAGCTATCAAAAGCACTGAACCCATTTTAGAGATAGAGTTCACCACGCTGTATAGCCATTTTAAAGTTCAGGCTGAAACACAGACAGAATTCACCACTCTATTGACTTGCAAGTCAAGAGCTGCAGCTGGCTGAATTTTTAGTTTTAACTGATGTGTTCCTGCCATCCTTCCTTGGGATTTTAACAGATGACTTCAGTCTTTAGCTTACTTTTGTTGTATTGTTTATACATTATTTAAGCTTATGTTTGGAGTTGCCCTGGGGACTTCAAGAGACAGAAAGGAACAATATAAATATAACATAAATATTTTACTTAGTATCTGTCTATCTCCTTGGAAATTTTGTTTTACCTATTTTCTTAAAAAAGTTGGAATCCATCCCACTCTGACAACTTCATAAATATGCTTTATACCTGAGGCCTTAATACTAACTGGTACTGCATCTAAAGGAATGGATATATATGCATGAAAATCCATGCTAAAATAAAAATCAGTCTTAAAGAAGCCGCCACATTTTTTTCCCTTTTTTCTCCTTCTCTCTTCTAAGTACAGTTCTACCCCCATATTTGCCGGTTTGACTCTCGTGGGTTTGATTATTCGTGGTGTTTGCTTGCCTCCCCTACTCCTGCCCCTCCATCCTGCCCATGGCTGCTCGCGCAATTGTGCTGGCAGCGCGCAAGAGAGTGAAGGAGAGGGAAGATCTTTCTCCTCCCGCACTCTCCTGCACTACTGCCCACGTGAGCATTTGGGCAGAGGTGAGAGATTGAAGGGGGCAGAAGATCTTTCTCCCCCTCGCTCTCCTGCACCACTGCCCACGCGATCGTGAGAATGGAAAGCGAGAGAGTGAAGGGGACAGAAGGTCTCTCTCCCACGCTGTCCTGCACCACTGCTTGCATGATCGCATGGGCAGGGGTGAGAAAGTGCAGGGAAGGGAAGATCTTTTTCCTTGTGCTCTCCTGGGCACAGGGGAAAAGATTCCCGCCCCCCGCACTCTCCCACCCACCACCTGAGTGGGTGGCCAGCAGCCGCAGGCAGGAGAGTACAGGGAAAAGTATTCATGTTTGTTTTTTTTAACTTTTGTGGGGATTCTGTGTCCCTAACCTCCACAAATGTGGAGGGTCTACTATAATTTTTCAATTTTTCAGGGGTAAATGATGGCAATTAAGTCAGAAATAGAAAAGTACTGGCTAGCTAACATAAGGAAGCTAGAGGAAGTATACACTGGAAAGCAGGGAAAGTAATCTCAGCCCAACAGATATTTCTCTAGAACGAAAAAGAATGAAATCAAAAGCTCAAAAGAGTACTTTTCTGAGTGGTGACATTAAGAAAGCAAAACCCCAGAGAAAGATTTTTTTTGGGGCTGTATTTCTAACATTCTTATTGGAATTACTGAAGTGGGCATTTTCCCCCACATATATTTAGACAAACTGATCAAAAGCTTAAGGGATGCATAAAAAAGTATATAGTCACTTACCAAGTATAAGAAATGGTGCATTTGCAGCTGTGATAACAAATGGCACCCCACACATTAGCAATAATCCAAAGCTGCTGAGCACAGATAAACCCGCTGATAGCACTCCCAAAGCTGCCACCCACACTTTTGTTCGTACAGTATCTAGCCTGTAAATCAGATTAAGGAGAGAAACAAAAGTTTCACTATACATTTATATCTCTTCCTTTTTGAACAAAACTAGAGCATTGAATGCAATAGCCAAATATGCAGTGTTTTCCATAAAGAAAAGAAATCAAAACATGGTTACAGATATTGCTCAAACCTCTCTGGCCCTTAAACACACTTGTTCTTGAATTTCCCTCTGTATGGCAGGCCGTAGGGCCAGCCCTGTCATTAGGCGCAATGAGGGGGTGATGAGACAGATAGTCACAAGGTGCAGCACAAAGGGGTTGGAGGAGAAGTCTGTGTGCCATATAGCTCATCCTGTGTCCCCTAACAACTTTGTTGAACTCAAGTGTGATAAAAATGGTCTCCCACTGTAAGTTCTGAGGAAAAGGTTGAACAGCCAGTCCAGTTATATGCAGTGAGAGAAGATGCCATCTCTTCATCTTAGGTGAAATGTTCGAATAGGCAATTCAGTATATGATAATGACTCCTATGTCACTGGTTTGACAGATATGGCACCTAAGAGCCTTTGTCATTCTCAGCAGTGTTTTCCTACTACTCTCTCTCTTTTCACTTTGTTTCTTCTCTCAACAGAACTATTTATGGCTATAACATTGCCTAACATACCATGAAACCTAGAGGTCTCACATTTCCCACCAGGATGTGAGAGGACAACCTTGTCCGTATTATACTCTGCAACAAGTTCAATGAAGAGCAAGTAGTGTTTCCTCTATTTCCAGCGTGACAATTAACTGTGTATCACCTGTTAAATGCAGCTGACATAAAGGGATCTATTTTTGTTGTCTTTAGTATTCTGATCCATTCTGCAAAAGATTTGGAGGAGATACTACAATCTGACAATCTTGTTTTCAAAGTGAGTGGTACGTATGATAATTGGTGGTTCCCACTCTAGCCATTTTGAAGTAGGGGAGAATGCCTCCTTCAGGAATTCAGATTAATTTCACACAGATTTAGATGTATGAAATATGTTTCTTGAAGTGAATTTGTAGTAGTTTTCACTGTCACATATTCATAAACACACATGCTATTATGTGCATAGCACACTTGCTGGGGTTCATGTGGTATGATGTGTATCATGCCTGCTGGAATTTAGAGTGAGAGTTTTTTTAATGCATTGATAGGGCCTCTAGTTTGGGTATATACCTTCTGATGAAAACCAGGTTCAGAAGAACTGAATCTCAGCAGCATCAGCACTGATGTGCATCCAAGCGTAAAATTACCAATCTTATTAACGGACTATACCTGAAATTATTGCATAGTATTAAGGAATTACTATTTAAAATCTACATTTGTCTGATTTTGTTAAAATACTTTATGCTTATTGACTGTAAGCGACATACAGAAATATAGCTACAAATAGGGGCATGGACACAATCACAATGCAAGGAAAAACAAAAACTATTTTCCTTCTTCCAACAATTACCTTGAGCATGACATAATTGAAAAGGAGATTGTTAAGGTATATGTGATGGAAAACAAAGAGACCACTCCTTTGGCATTTTTTTCAAACTCTTCTTGTCTGGACAATGAAGTAAAGTATGCCACCTGCCGGAATGAGGGAAAAGGAAAAAAAAAGAGAGAGAAGAGAAGAGTCATATATTAAATATTTTTGCTTAATATTAATTAAAGTTAGCAGCCTCAGTGGTTTTACTTATGAGCATGCATACACGATAAATAATATTCTCAAAGGTTTAAGAACAGTTAACAGATGCAAGAAGGACCTGCAACAACTTTTGGAATGTTCCTGTTCACAGCTCCAACCACCCAGCCATTCACTCTTCCTGGATATTCCATTCTCATCCCTCTTCACCTGGTGTTCTGTTTTACCTCTGAATCCATACTTAGCAGTCTGTGGCTATTGAGCTCTTTGTCTGAAGCTTCTGTTTCATGGTTTTGCTTATGTTTTGTCCAGCAAAGATTAGTTCCTGTACACATGCAAACAGCTCCCAATTGTTTCTCAATGGCCAGACTTTGGCTGCATAACCACCAGTATTCTGAACCCCAGCTTGCTATTGGAGTGTGATGAATGGAAAATGATGACAATGGTAGGAATAACAGTAACACCACATCCTTTCTTTAAAAGATTCAAGATTGCTAGCAAACTACATAAAAACATACAGTTAAAATTACAAATTACTGCACAGGCGTACTTCAGTTAACAAAGCCTCTCACAGTGAAGCTCCTTTTTACACAATCTTTTTTTAATATCACAAATTATAAATGTCTACTACCATAGGATAAAGGCAATGCAAATAAGCAGTTGTGAAACTTAAAATACGTGCTTATTTCCTGGAAATCTGTACATTTTAAAGTGATTTTCGAAAGACCAGTGAGCAGAGAGGGTTAGTTTCTCTAATAAAAGAGAGTTTTTTTTCCCTCTTGTGTGAACTGAACAAATAAGGCCAGAACAACAAAAGATGTAGCAAATGCTTCCCTCAGGAAAACGTGCTATAAACCAATTTAATAAATTCAATTGTCCTTTCCCCCTCAGTTCTAGTGGAAGAGAAAATAAGATTCCCTTTCCTTCACTAAGATTTTTGAAGGAAGGCAGCTAAAATACACAGAAATGTTCTTCCTTTTGTTTATTTTTCTGAAACAACTGGTTAGTTCTTTTAGACACAGGCCATCCAGTGAAACCACTCAGTGTATAGTCATTTGTATACTTTACATGTCCAGTACGGAGAATGTAGGATAGGCATTCCCGAAGAAACACTGAGGTCCTTTCCAAATATTAAAAAAAAGAAAAGAAAAGAAAGCCAAATCTCACTGTATCCATATCCTTGTACGGCCACTAGTCTTGATGCAACGCTGGTAGCACAAAATCCCAACCTCTTGCATTCTTCTTGTTTTTGAAGAGTAATGCATGTGTTGCATCAGGAAGGGACAACCTCTTCACCCCAAGGGCTGCCTGTGATGCTGGCTTGGGATTTGGGGGAGGTACACATACATGCATAAACACACATCCCCACCACAAAACTTTCCATCATCTCCTTTGATCCAGATTGCTTGTTCCTGACTGTTGGGAAGAGGAAGAGGAGAGTGATTTGTATGAAATTGAAGGGAAATTGGCAGGGAGGATTTGGAAGAGTTAGGGAACTCCTGGAGGTATATTTCAGACCTTGCAGGGTAAGTGTGGGTTGCAATTTGTGTCTCCCTGGCTGACTTGATCAAGATAGCTTTTGTGCTGTTTCCAACAATGAAGCAATTAAATTTTTTTTGGCTATGGTGGCAGAGTCAAGGACCATTGGTTTCAACAGGTCTGTTGGAAGTTTAAGTCTGAATTGAACTGATTACAAACATTGCACCACACAGCCAGTTTCTTTGAGGTGTAAGGCAGTCTGAAGACAAATGGCACTTACCTTAACCGATGATGTAGACTTGAGTCAACTAAGTCGGACTCAAGTCGGACTTAAGGCGCTTCTGTGACTCAACTGGGCAATACATTACGAACTGACTCGAGACTTGTATGTTTTTAACAACTGACTTACTGTCCCTTGTTCAGTAACATAACACATTCATCCACAACCCTTACAACTTTGAACAATGCTTCCTTTTCTTTTTGCCTACTGATCACATGACAATCTGTCTCAAGCCCAAAGTGTGGGCGCATTTCTCAGAGGGAAACAGCAAATCGGGTAGGCAATGGGCTTGAAGTTGGCTTGAGGTCTGCTCAGCAGCCTCTGCTGCTAAATATTGGAGAAGCCTTCTAAAACCTTTCCTTAGGGCAGAAGATAAGAGTCACCTCCAGAGTGCAGGGTGCATTTCTCAGAGAGGAAAAGCAAAGGTGTTAGGCAACAGGCTTGAGAAGGAAGAATCCTTCTGTCTAAAGATTTTGAAACTTCAGTAAGGGGGAGTAAGAAAGATGTTATTCCTTCTCCAGCTTCAGAGATGGAAAGTAAGAAGGATCCTGTTCCCCACATCCAAAGCTGCAGATGGCAAAATCACAAATGTGGAGGGCCAACTCTGCTTAAATTGTCAAAACTGACTTTATTCAACTCTGTCCAAAAATTCTGGAATATAGGTTGCGGTATAAAGTTGGCTCCCAAACTTAAGACTTGAAAGTATCTTGCTAGGACTTGAGGCTTGAAGGTAGAGACTTGAAACCTGACTTGCCACTTGGGCCATTTCCGCACTAGGCAGTTATAGCGCGATGATTCCACTTTCAACATCCTCTGGAATCCTGGGGTTTGCAGTTTAGGGAGGGGCCTTTGAGGATAGCCTTTGAGGCCCCTCCCAAACTGCAAACCCCATGATTCCAGAGGATGTTGAAAGTGGAATCATCGCGCTATAACTGCCTAGTGCGGAAATGGCCCCGGAGTAAAAGACCTAAACACATCACTGACCTGAATGGAGGTGAGGTTCAAAGACTCCAGCACGCGGGGGAGGCGCTCGAGGAAGGTCTGCAGCCAGAGCGCGCTGTTCTCCCGCGACGACGCGTCGTCCTCCCGCAAGAAGTAGACGAGCCGAGCGCTTTGGCCGCCCGGACGGGGCGCGCCGGCCCATCCCCGGGGCCCAAGGCGACGCCCCCCAGGAAGAAGCCCAGGGAAACCCGGCCCTGGAAGAGCGGGAAGGTGAGGCTGGGCAGCAGCGCCTCGATCCGCCCGGGGTCGCCCTGCACGGCGCTGAGGAGCGGGTTGGGGCTGCCGCAGGAGCCGTTGTTCCGCGCGCAAAGGTCGGCGAAGGTGAGCTTGGCGTCGTCGGGCCCGGTGGCGCTGAGCCCTCGCACCGCCGCGTCCAGCGCCAGCAGCTCGGCGAAGGCCCCCCGCGTGAGGAGGGAGCCGCCGTCCCCGACGGCGATGAGGGAGGCGAAGGCGCCCTCGGTGCTCAGCCTCTCCGCGGAGAAGCGCCGGGCGTCGTCCGTCGGGAAGCGCGCCTGGACGACGCGCCGCTCGCTCTTGGCGGGGCCCCCGACCGGCGTGAACTGCCCCTCGATGTCGTTGGCCTCGCGCCTCTCCAGGTGCAAGAAACCGCTGCCTAAAATGGTCGACAGCGCCAGGGGCAGCAGCAGGAAGGGCCACGGGCGCGCGCCCACGGAGGCGCCGAGGGCCCGGAGCGCGCGGGAGAGCGGCCGCTCGACGCAGTCGGTGCGGCAGCCGCCGGCCGGCATCTCTTTCTGAGAGAACAAGTGGTTGGCGGGAAAGGGAGGAACCGCTTCTCTCAGGGCTCTCCTCACACTCCTGTATGTGAAACGGGCTTCGCAGTCGGTGTGGCCGAGGGCGGACCCGTTAGCGGAGTGTGAGGTATCTCCTCTCCCCCCACGCCGGAGGGAACGGCCGCGTCCTCCTCTCCTGGCAGCCGTGGTTTCGATTTCCGAGAAGGCGCCGAGCACAGAAAAAGCGTTAGGGTCGCTTCTGGTTGCAGACAGCTCAGGGCGGAGCCTTGCCTTTATTTTATTTATTTTTTGAGCGTTGCGAGAGGATTCGCCGAAATCGTAGACGAGCCAATGATAATGTTTCACAGCGTGCGCCATTTTTTTTCTTCCAGCAAGCTGAGGGAAATTCCCCGTCAGCAGAAGTTTCTGATATTTTTCTTCTTCTTCTCGCACACCGCTCTTTTCTTTCTTTGAGGGGGATTCCAGGCAATATGGCCATTTCCGCACTGGGCTGTTATAGCGCGATGATTCCACTTTCAACCTCCTCTGGAATCCTGGGGTTTGCAGTTTCGGGAGGGGCCGGCCGGCCCCTCCCGAAACTGCAAACCCCAGGATTCCAGAGGAGGTTGAAAGTGGAATCATCGCGCTATAACAGCCCAGTGCGGAAATGGCCTATGACAGACCGCAGACACCACATTCTAAATATTGGATTTGCAGCGATTTGTTGTTGTGATTTAACATCGGTACGACGTTAGCTGGGCATTTCCATCTCTCGAGTCTGGAAACTGCATTTGAAAACGAATACATATGGAGGGGCACCCCAAAGGTTTGTGAATGGTAGCAAAAATGGAATGTTGCAATTCAGTGCCTATTTAACTGGGAGGGGAAGCTCCCTGCAGTCCACTGAGACGTAAGTATCCACAATCCACTGTTGTAGCAGTTTAATGTCGCTTTAAGTGTCATGGCTCCACCCTTTGTAGATTTGTACTTTGCTGATGTACTTAGAATTCATTGCTAGTGCTAGTGTCTAGTGTGGAAATGGCCTAGGCCACTTTCTCATGAACTACAGCTCTCTAGATACCTTGATTTAATTCTCAGCTCCTCTTTTGTCAAGGTACCTTAGGAACAGGAGTTAAAGAGAATTCATTAGAGCTCTCTTCCGCACTAAACTGTTAATAGCGCTATTATTCCACTTTAAACATCCTCTGGAATCCTGGGATTTGCAATGTAGGAAGGGGCTTTTAGAATTCTCAGCCAGAAAGCTCTTTGGCCTCAGGAAACTACAAACCCCAGAATTCCACAGGGTGGTGAAAGTGGAATAATAACACTATTAGTGCTATAGTGTAGTGTGGAAATGGCCCAAATCACTTCACCAAACTACTGATCCAAGATTCCACAGGCTGAACATAAAGCAGTTAAAAGTAGTATCATATTGCTATAGCAGTGTAGCACAGATGCTTATAACCTGCATAACCTGTGACTTCAGGTTCACTCTGATTATGGTGACCCGATCATAGAGTTCTCTTGGCAATGTTTGGAGGTTTTGCCATTGCCATCCTCTAAAGCTGAGAGAATGTGACTTGTCCAGGGTCACTCAGTGGGTTTCCCTGGCTGAGCAGAGATTCAAACTCTGGTTGGTGGTTACTCCGAGTCCAGCATTCAAAACACTGCACCATGCTGGCTCTGTGTAAAACTATCATACATAGTATTACTATCAGCTTGGTGTATACTCCCACCTAAATAACCATCCTTACAGGCAAAGTCCTGTTCCAGAACAACTTAGCAGGTAACTCTTTCCTTCACCTTGAGAAGCTTTTGGCCTCCTCACATCGTAGTATGTATACAGATTCCATTTACACCTTTTAGTCATGAGTGCCTAAGAAGAATCTTGAGCTAATGAAACAGGGAGAAGAAGACAATCTTTCCACTTGATGGACAGAAGCAATATCACCCCTTTCCTTAAAGATCCCTGTGGCCTGATCTTTAATCATGTCATTAGCTTGTCAGTAGACTACTAAGCACTGCTGAGGTTTTTAAAACTTATTCTCTTGTCATTTTGCAATTTTTAAAGAAAAGGTCTAAAGCAAATTGTGTGTCTTGGCAGAAAGCTATTATTTATAGATGAATGTCCAAAATAAAGACAACAAATGTTTCTGCCTCCTACATGTTTTGCCTGTCTCTGTTGCTTGCTCTATTAGACTTGAATGCTAAATGAAAAGGTGCCAATAGTTTCCTTCTTAAGATTGACTGAGGATGTGTTTGTTTGTGGAGATGTAATGGTAAACTTGGGCCCTTTCCACACGCGGAGGAAGAAACGGGCGAAAACACGCTACAACGGAGCTTACCCGAAACCGGGTAAGTCTGCCGCCACATGGAGCAGTGCGTTTTCGCTGCTCCACACTCCTTGGTGTCCCACGGCGTCCTGCGGCACCCAAAATGGCGGCTTACGACTGGCAGAGGCTCTCCACCAACTGGAGAAGCTCGCCAGCCGGAAAGCCCGCCCCCGGCAGATCTGCAGGCACGCCCTTGTGCGTGCCTGCAGATCTACACCGGGCGCTGTGACAGGGCTGCATGCCCCGTGCTTTTTAAAAACCTCCGGAAAAGTGGTTTTTAAAAAGCACACGGCGCCGCCACTTCCGGTCGCCCTAGCGCAGATTGGGGTGTGGAACTACGCAAAAGTAGACCACCCCAATCCACTTTACGCTGTAGACGACCTCCATCAGAGGTCGCTCTACACTGTTTTTAACCCCCGTGTGGAAAGGGCCATGATCTGACTCTCCAGCAGGTTTGACAGAGAAAGCCAAAGACAGTTACAAAACAAACAAACAAGTGGAAGTTTATTAAGACATGGACAATGACAGGTTGACTCTTGAACATTCTATTATTTCACAGCTCCCCAAACCCCCCCTGTTTCTATCAGCTTTTTCCTATCTAGCCTCTAACAGAGACAAGCCTCTCTCTTTTTTTAACATTTCTTCCTGGCAGGCCCCACCTTCGCAGCATTCCCTGAGCTGTGATTGGCTGCCTTTGGCCAGACTTGTCAAGCTCCTCCTCCTCAACGAGGCTTTTATTTTTGGTTTTACCAGAAGGGAAATGATGACATCTGTAACAATTTTATTTTCCACAGTGTTCTGCATATGTAGGATTGACAATCTGACATTTGCCTGTAGCTGGATCTGCATTTCTGAGAGCATGTTTAACTGTATCTGATAACATGCTCTCGGGTGAAGCAGTTAAAAAAGAACTGCTATCTAAAAAGCTGCTCAAGATCAGCTAGTGTCTGGGAGGCTCAAAAGAGATAGCTCTTTAAAGATTTTACTATTATCAGATTGCACAGGAATTGCAAGAGGCAGCAGATGCCAAATGATTTGAGATGAGAATCTAGATTCACAGTATTTCCTGAGACAGGAAATCATGAATATTATATGATTGTCATTTCTGTTCAGTGCTGCAATGATTGGGTTTTTTTTTTAAATTGCTTGTGCACAATGATGCCTGGGTGGAACTTTACACACCACAAGAATATAAATTGATTTCCTGGTCATCTGGTGTGCTGGCACATATATCTAGGTGATGATACTATTTCCTAAGAGAAACCCAGGGCAATATGTTTTCCCATCCTGCTCTCACTTAATGGTACAGACAGTAACCATGTTTAGGAACAGGGGCTTGACCTGCTCCAATGGACAGAATAAGGTATTTTATATACTGAATAACTGATGATTGTTTAAATGAACAAGAAGAACAATTTGTAGGAACAAATAACATTCAATGTAAGTTGTACATCCAAGTGAAAAGCAAAAGATGGAAGATGGATAAAGCAAGGGAGAGGAGGGATAGATAAAGAGAGGGAAGGGGGAATCATTTTATGTATTTTTTTAAATTGGAAACATTTGTTAAAAAAAAAAGAAACTGAATATACATCAATTTACATTTGGATATGTTTTATTTCAATAAAAATATTAAAAAACAAAACCTCCCTCCCAACCCCTGTATAATTTTAGTCTTTGCATAATCTTCCTGCAGAAGTTATTAAGGCAGGCTGGGCCCAGTATGCCCTGGGACCCCATGCAACCATCCTGGGCTGTTGGGACAGACCTCAACCCTGCCAGATTCTCAACATTGCCCATTTCCTATCCCTCCAAAAATGGATTGAATTGCTTTGAAAGTTTCAGAAGTGTTAATTCTTTTTAATGGTTTTAAATTATAAATGGTTTTTAAATGGTTTTAAAAAGCCCTCCGTGCAGCTTTTAACCTTAAAAACCTTGCCTGGCATCCTGTTAGGCAGTTACAATGCTGTAAGCTAGACTTAGTACTCTGTAACTGCTTCACATTGACGTTGGCAATTGTGACACCATTGCCATGACAGCAAATGTCCTTGGAACCTTCCTTTAGACCAGAAGATGGAGCATAGCTACAATCCCTCTCGTGCAGGATCTTGACCCCTATTTTTAAAATCAAGAACATCCTGGTTTTGTTTTCATTTTTGGCAGGATATGGAGCTCCTGGACCTACAACAGTAACCCATCTCTGCTTTAGGGAGACTGTTGCTCTTACTTTATTCCTATTCCATTTTATAGATGGGCTCTGATTTTAAAATGGCAGCTAAAAATCTTCTGCTCTGTTTGTGGGCACCATCTTGTTGACAGGCTGGTACACCTACAAAAGCCTTGATAATATCCTGCTCCAGTCTTGTGCATATGGGGCAGTGAGATATTGTTGCCACATGTAAAGTAACATGGAGGCCTGCCAGTGGGCAAGGACAAACCAATACGACATATAGCAGTCCTGGGGTCATCACAGTAGCTAGTCATGGGCACAGGAAAAATTCCAGCAATGTCACTCTCGAAATAGGAATCACAATAAACAAGTACCTTAAGGGTCAACAATCAGGCATTAGGTATGAATGTAGCTTTCCAAAGTGTTGTATATCCCAAGGGTAGTCCCCGATATCTCCAAATGTCAACATGCTACTGCCAAGACTCAAGTATCCTTTATTTGAATTTTAGGATGTGTGTACATATGTTTAAAGGGAACACTTGTTAGATCTTTGAATCAAAAACGGAATGAAAGTAAGGTCTGTAAGTCTTCCAGAAAAAAACAAAAACAAAAAGTAGAACAAAAGTTTAATTTTGAACTTCATATGAAATTCATTTCCCTTTGGGTCAATCACACAGGTAATTTGGAAGTGTTTTTTAATTCATCAAAATAGTCTTCTTAGTAAATGATTTGACTAACTGTTCCCTCACAAGCCTGTTACATCATCTTTACCCCATTCTAGATTAATTAGCGGCACACCAGTCTATCTTTAATGACTGAGGCATAAGGAAAAACCATGCAATGTTTATTTAAACAAAAGCAGTATGTTATAAACAAGTCTTCAAAGATGACACAATCACTGCTGGAGAATTAAAGGTCAGATGGGTACAGCATGTAAGGTACAAGTGGTTGGTTAATACATTATCTAACCACAAGGCCTTTATAGGAGGTCTAAATGGTCTTGAATTGGAAGTAGCTATGATTTACTTTTCTGCACTGACAGCAGGCAGCTGCATAACGTTTGCATCTACTGCCTGGGATCTTTCAACACTTGATGACTTTTCTTGGTGGTAGTGATTACTATTTAGGTGGCCTTCATTTGACAAACCAGCACAAAAGCCAAAAAAGGTTAAAAACACAGGAATAAAAATGAGACCATGAATAGCCCCGAACAGGATCACCAGTGACATTATCTTAAAAAAAGTTCTAAAGATGTATGTGGTTGACATAGAGAGCACAAGCACTCCTACAAGGGTGGACCCCGCTGCCTGCACAATAGGGTAGCCCAGGAGGTACAGAGCATCCACTGCCTTCTCATTCACTTTGGGTTTCTCACTGGAAACAAAGGCATACGAAATATGAGCTGAGTAATCTACGGAAAATCCTATGCAAATAACAAGGTTAATCATGGATATAGAGTCAAGATTTACATTCCAATAGGCCATGAAACCAGTCACACCAACAATAACAGAGGCAATAGCAAAAGTTACCCACAAAGAGCAGAGTGGATTGGGAATGAGCAACAAGGAAATAAGTAACATTGCACCGGTAGCAATCAGAACATTTTGAATGGTATTCTGAATTATCACAGCAAACTGATCAAAGTATATAAAAGCTGGGTGGTAAACTATTAGTGGTATTTCGCAATCTTTAGCAAGGTGTCTCAGCTCATTTAAGAGATTTTTCTCATCCACTGCACTAATAATATTGACTGCCTGTATGAAGAACCGTGAGGATGATATTTCTGTACCACCATAATTAATGTCCCACTGATAATCTGGACTTGCTGTAAACACGGAAGCTAGATTTCCAATGAATACACCGCGGTCATTTAGATTTAAGGCCCTGAGTTTAGCAATAGTTTGGTAAATTCTCAGCCATGACTCTGACAAATTTTTGTCTATGAAGGATGAGCTTTCTAATGCATCCATGCAGTTCTCAATATCTGCACGAACAGATGGATCCCAGTATGCAACCTTTTCAGTAACAATAACCATAACCCTAGGACCATACCTAGAAAAATACTCCTGTTCCCAGTCATAATACTGAATGACATAAGAATTATCTACAGCTAAATGTCGCACATTTATACCTTCTTTAACTTGAGTGCACCCATATATGCTGCCAGCCACATACATGACATACAGGACTACCACTGCAACCTTTGTCCAGTTCTGCATAAGAAAGGGTCCATAATGGTCTTTGAAGAATCCATTCATGGGATGTTCAGTCTCTGTTCCAGTGGACTCATCAAAAGATCCTCCTATGCAGCACATATTATACAGATAGCTCTGAGAATCCTGCAGCTCCTGCTTCACTCTCCCAAAGGTAAGCCAATGTCTGTTGCTTTCTTCTCTTCTACCATTTAAAGCAAGGACAGCCCCAAGGAATGTCAGGTTGTATACGTAGCAGAACACGAAGGCAGTTCCTGTATAGATACAAAATGACTGAACTGATGGGAAGGAACTTCCAATTCCTATGTAGAAGGCTAAAACATCAGTCAGTGTTGTGATAGTAACTGACACAGCTGCTTCTGCATAGGTGTCAGCCATCCGATCTTTGATGCTGCTCTTCACTTTGGTGTGTTGCCAACAAGACACTATGATGAACATGTCATCTACACCGACTCCTGGAGAGTGGAAAAGATACCATGTGTCACTCCCACATGCCATATGAGAAGGGAAATACAGAAGAGAAACACAATCATTAGTTAAGAATTAGTTTATTTCTCTACCATTTGTTTAAAAATTCATAGTTTTCATTATTTCAAAAGACCTCACAAAACTGTTTATAGAACAACTGTCAAATTTATGATGTGTAACCTGTACTGCGGACTCTTTGGCAGAAGGGATTATAAATACTCTAAATAAATAAATGAACTATTGGAACAACAAACAATGGTAAGTAATATTGTAACTGCATACCACCAAACATGTCTTCTACAAAATGTTTCTGCACAAGGTTAATTCCAGTCATTGAAATAAATGGGACTAATGTTGAAGGTCTAAATACCTTAAAGACAACAGATCCTGTCTATCTTAGAGGCTAAGCAGGATCAGTCCTGGTTACTGCTTGCATGGGAGATCACCAGTGAATAGGAGATATTGTAGCTATATTTCATAGGAAAGAACTGGCAAAACCACCTCTGAATATTCCTTGCCTAAGAAAACCCTATGAAATTCTTGGGATCACCATAGTTGACAGGTAATTTGAAGGCATGTTCTTGTGTGCCTTCAAGTTATTTCTGACTTATGGTGGCCCCAAGGCAATCCTATCACAGGGTTTTCTGAGGCTAAGAGTGTGAGATGCATCCAGTGTCACCACTGGGTTTCCATGGCTGAGCAGGGAATCAAACCCTGGTCTCCAAAGTTGTAGTCCACATCACTACACCATGCTGGCTCTTGCACACATAGACAGACAGGCAATGTTTGGTTTGTCCCAGAATTAAGAAGGAACCCCAAAACTTGGTGGAAATTTCCCCACACTCCGTAAGAGGGTATTCTGGGGCAAAAACATGTTTTTGGAAAATTGCATTTTTTTATGACAGGAAGGCAAGGGCCTTCCAAATATGGTGGAAATACCTTGCATGCCTCCTAGCAGCTCTTTTGGGGCATTCTGAAGCAAAGTATTTTTTTTTTTCAAAATAAAATAATCTGTTTTGCAGTCTTTTTGATCCCCTCCCATGAGCCACAAAAATGGCCACGGGGCCCAGATGCAACATATGAGCCACACTTTGCCCACCCCTGTGTTAAATGGTGTGACAGGGTTTCAATGGATATTTAAGGTGAACTACTACTCCTGGAAGACTTATGCCATTTCCGCATTAGATGGTTATAGTGCTATTATTCCACTTTCGACATCCTATGGAATCCTGGAGTTTGCAGTTTAGGGAGGGGCCTTTGAGGATTCCATAAGATGCTGAAAGTGGAATAATAGCACTATAACCATCTAGTGCAGAAATGGTCCTAGGGAATGGTAACTCATGGCTTTTTGTCAGAAGAAGGAAGGTCTGGGACATAGGGAGGGCTCCAAAGTCATAAAAACAGTCTTGGCATCCACATGCAGCATAAGGGCATTACTTTGTCCATATCTGGTATACACAGTTAATTGGGAGGAATCACTATTAAATTCAATGGGATTTACTTTTAAGCAGAAACATAAGCAATTATTCTATAATCAGACTAAATCTGAGAAAAATTGACAGATCAACCCAGAATTCCATTCACAGTTTAGGAAATGTACAGATGGATGTACAGAAATTCTATTCTGTGCATACTAGCAGATCCATTGCAAATTGATCAGATAAGGAAAAACCAAAAGAAATATATATACTTGCTTTACCTACCAAGTATAAGAAATGGTGAATTTGCAGCTGTGATAACAAATGGGACCCCACAAAACAGCAGTAATCCAAAGCTGCTGATGATAGATAAGCCTGCTGTCAGCACGCCAAAAGTTGCCACCCACACTTTTGTTCGTACACAGTCCAACCTGAAAAACACATTAAGAAAAACTTAACTGGATCCAGATTTCACGGTCCATGTGAAACTGTACTGCCTCCCCTCAGCCTTGATAAATACTTGAGTACTACATGCTACTGTTGCATGTGATATTCTCCATGAAAATGTAATTGATTTTTGAAACATAATCAGGCAGTTTCCCAAATGTACCAAATATTCCTAGGCTTTGAAACATTGCAGTGAATTAAGGGTAGGCCTTCAGAGAAGGCCACTTTATGCATTAGGCAATTTAGGCTTAGTGCCTACGGCCTATGAAAACTTTATGGCCTATGAAAACATTCCTAGTGGTATTTTGAGGCAAAGCGGGGAGTTGAATACAAGAGTGCCTAAGGCTTATGAAAACCTTAATGTGTCCCTGCCTTCACATTTCAGATCAGGACAGAGACCTATAGGCCTGAATCTTATTGAAGGTTTCACTAGAGAAAACCCATTAAACTAATGGTATTTCCATATCTTTTGACCTACTATTCAACAATTGACTGGTGGGCCTTTCTAGCTGGAACAACCAACAGGATTCATCCCCCCAATTTCATAAACATGCATGTTTTTGAATGCTAGCTACAGTCTTGGGAATAAGTGCCACGATGATTTACATCTGAGGTGATGTACATCTGAATAGACATAAACAGGACTGCATTCAAAATACATTTTCTCTGTTTGTTCTCTATAGTGGTTTAATGGTATGTTTTGGAACCCCAGACAGCCATCATGACAGTCTTTTTGGCAATATCCAGAGGAGAGTCCAAAAATCCAAATGGCTTTATGGTTTGTATTCTAGCAGTTTTCATCTTCATCAAGTTGGTCTTTTGTAAAGCTAGTGGATCTTACTTGGTCAAGTCCAAGCCACCTTCAAATACTTTAGGTTTCAACAGGGATAGCTCATAATAATGTATTGTTTGGAGGAAAATCCATTTCCCCTCCAGCTACTGTGGGGATTGTAGCTAATTTCAGAGGGAATAGGGAAATTCAAGGAAGTGAGTGGCAGATGATGTCACAGTTTCTGCTAATGAAAAAGTATAGGGGTTTCAATTCTCTGAGCTCTGGTTCCACTCCCAGCAGTAAGAGCAATGGTAGTCTTCTTGAGGAAGTTTAAAAAAACATGACAATGGCTACATCTAATGTTCATCCTGCTTAGATTGGTCCACTGAATGGGATCTAAGTTATGTTTGACTAGTAAGGCCCATTCATTTTTATGGGTCTGTTTCAGATAGGACCAATGTTGGATTTAGCCCTAGGTTTTTGCTATCCCAATTTTGTTCTTCTAGCCTTTCTCCTAGCGTGTTCTGCATCAGTTGACACACATCTAAGACAGAGAGACCAGAAGTCCTAGTTAATATACAGTGATTCTGCTCCTTAAGAAAGGTATGGGGAGACAAATTTCACTTATAGCTAGATATATTTGCCTTTTTAAAAAATATGCAGGTGTTCATGTCAGGCAGAGAAAAAGATAAAAGAGGTACCTAAATGGTCTTTTCAGAAAGTGACAAGGCTGGGAAATAATTTAATACTACTATTATTTTGAGAGCTTTCCTTGGTTACAGGCCAAAACCATTATTACAAATTGAGACATGGCTCCCTGTAAGAGCATTGATGCACAAATCACACCAAAGCTAATGTGAACTGATTTTTTTATACCTGTAAGGAATCATTGGGTATTAACATGAATACAAATCTTTGTAGGATTAAAGATGAGACATATATCAGTACACAGTTATTGATTGACATCCTCTTAGTGGCATATAAATGTGTAAGTGTCCCTTACACATGCAAACAACCTTCTGGGGCACTGGAGACACTGGTATTCCCTTCCTCCACTGAGACTCAGACTTACTCTACAGCTTCTGAAGCCCCCCTCCGCTCCCCCCCCACATTTTGTGCCTCAAGGGAAGCAGGCAGGATCAGAGAAATGGCTATGTATGTCCCTGTAGCTAGATCCAAAATTATTTCAGCAGCACTCTGGAGGGCCCCAGTAGATCTCAGCATTGATGTAATCATTTCATTTCTTTCTAGGAGGATATAGCCACGTACTACCTCATGGTCATGCTGAAAATTCGGTTTACATTTCCCCCTCTCAGACACTGTAATTGTAGAGTCTTTATCATATGGGGAAGATGGCAGGGAGGAAGAGGAGTCTCTTCTATGGGGAGATGCACTTTTTCTCACTTTTATTGCTCTCCACCACGAATCTGTGGCTGCTGTTAATGACAGTTAATGAGAAACAGCAACCTGCACACTCAATCCTTATAAAGTCAGAGTGAAGCTCTTATCAGTAACAGGAGGGGGAGTCAATGTTTTGACTCATCCCTTCACTGGATCATTATCAGCTGCCTCTTGAAAACCTTCTGGGAGTTAGAAGTGCTTCAGTCTGTGGTCACAGAGTGAAAGATCTTCCTCCTCTGGCGGAGTCACCTTTTTTCTCATTTTTTATGCTCTACCTCTTAGGCCTTGATATCCCTGAGCACAAGAGCAGGCAACAGAGGCTCCCCAGACATCCCACGACTCTCATCACTATTGCTGGAGTGAGACATTGCTATCTACAAACTCCCCCCGCCCCCGCAACTATCTATTTTCCTCAAAAAAAGACAGGAAGAAGGAAGATAGAGGAGAGGGGAGCTCTTTTTTAATGGCAATTCCCAAAATATAGAAAATAGATTCAGAAGAAAATAGAATTAAATGAGATAATCAATTGAAATCCAGGTTAAAGAAGAAATGAAGAGCAAGAGTAGCTCAGGATTAGCCTGCAGTACTTAGAGCAGAAGCAGGAACTAGACTGAGGGATGGACAGTGGGAGTGCTCCCCTGCTGGCTGCTTCCTTGAAGTCCACTTCCTGTCTACTAGAGTGATGAGGAGCAACCCATGACAGAATGTTTCCCCATCCACTGCTGAAAAAGTAATCATTTCACATTTCACATCTTTCTACAAGGATATAGC
The DNA here is from genome assembly GCA_948474755.1 of Ctenosaura bakeri. Classification (NCBI taxonomy): domain Eukaryota; kingdom Metazoa; phylum Chordata; class Lepidosauria; order Squamata; family Iguanidae; genus Ctenosaura; species Ctenosaura bakeri. The sequence continues at coordinate 257,986 of CAOLHI010002024.1, forward strand.
CAGGTACTTTCTTGATCCCGTGAAGCACAGAATTGCAATATGGGGAGGGGGGAACATCAGAGGCTGTATGGTAAGTCTTGAGGATAGTATGTAGCTCACCCTACATAGGTCTGCATGCACAACTACTATAGCTGTGCTGACCCATACAGGATTGCACCTGTGGACTAATTAGATCCCCAAAACCAAAGCATGAGAAAGTTCTTTTTTTGTAGGTCACTACTCTCAGAATCCCCAGAAAGCATGTTCATGCTTGCCAAGGATTCTGGGAGTTGTACCAAAAGAGCAACTTTTCCAAGCCTACTTGAAACATTTCCACTCTAAATGTGTCTTTGCATTTTACGGTGCATCCTCCTCTGGTGCAACCTCCACACACATATATGTGAGGTTGCATGAAGTGTCCATTCCACTATAGTCAAGGGATGTGATGGGTGCAGCACCTGCACTCCTGCAGGTGCATGCAAGTTGCAATCCACTAACTACAATAGGACATGACACACTCAGGGAATGGAACAGAATCCCCACTTATATGGCAGGCAAACTATATTTTCTTATTCTTAACCAAATATGTATGCACATTATTTTGATCAAAAGAAACATAGTTAATTGCAGCCAAACATATATGCATGTTATTTAAAAAAATATAGTTGTTGCTGGAGTGGGTGGTATGAGTGCAGATTTAATTAACTCATGGGGTCCCCAGATGAAACCTTTTCTGTACAACCGCACTGCTTCTTTCAGGTAAATTTATGGTAGGCCTTAATGAGCTCCAACTTCAGAGCCTTTCACTTTCTCCTTTCTTTTGTTCATCTTTTTTTCTTACCAGAGAAAATCTGGTAAGAAAAAAGGAAAAAGACAGAATAGCTACATAGTGCTTTTCAATGGCAATGATACAAACAAAAAACACATAGCCACATGAAAATAAATTCTCCCTCCTCCCAAGACAATTAAGAGGGACACGTTACCTTGAGCATGACAGAATTGAAAAGAATATTGTTAAAAAATATGTGACAGAGACCAATGGGATCACATCCTTGGACAGTTTTTCAAATTCTTTCTGTCTGGACAGTGAGGTAAAATAGGCTACCTGTCAGGTTGAGGGTGAAAAGAAAAGGAAGAAAATAAAACTATTAAATAATTTATCTCTCTTAAGGCATGTTTTAATGTTCTCAAGGGTTTAAAAACAGGCTGAAAGTAATCAGGGAGATCACTGTAGGGGAGAGTATGGTGAGTGAGAATGTGCAAAATAAGCAGATTTCTTTCTAGTGGGACCATTGCTACACTGTAATTTTAAACACATAGCCTGGCATCATTTCCCCAGATTTTTAATCTGGGAAAACAAATTTTTATTCTCTTTATCAGATGAACCAGTGACCAGAGATAAAAGAAGGAAAGTAGACTGATCTAAAATTATTAAATGAAGGATTGATTTAAAATAAGATAGATAGAGACCTTGGGCAACCCCCAGTTTCTCAGTCTGAGAAGAAGGCAAAGGCAACTGTCTTATTTTGGACATATCATGCGAAGGCATGACTCAACAGAAATAAATGCCAGTAAGGTAAGACAGAAGGCAGTAGAAAAAGAGGAAGACCGCATTAGAGAGACATCAAAGAAGCTGAGTCCGCTAGACCTGAGCAGGGCTGTTGATGATAGGGGTGACCTGAAGATCTCTCATTGGTAAAGTCGCCATAAGTCGAAATGCACTTGATGGCAATTTACAACAATACCTGCTTTTATATGTATTTTTAAAAAATCTATATATATATATAAAAATGCTGTTGTGAGCAGCCTTGAGTGAAGTCCTGGGGAAAAGATGGAGTACGCGTCAAAGCCATAATAAGTTTCCATCTGCCCACTTTTCTAGCGCGTGTAAGGGACGGGTGGCAGCCTCCACCCACCCGGACAGAGGTAAGATGCAGGGACTCCAGCACGCCGGGGAGGCGCTCGAGGAAGGTCTGCAGCCAGAGCGCGCTGGCCTCGCGCCGCGCCGCGTCGTCCTCCCGCAAGAAGTAGACGAGCCGGAGCGCTTTGGCCGCCCGGACGGGGCGCGCCGGCCCATCCCCGGGGCCCAAGGCGACGCCCCCCAGGAAGAAGCCCAGGGAAACCCGGCCCTGGAAGAGCGGGAAGGTGAGGCTGGGCAGCAGCGCCTCGATCCGCCCGGGGTCGCCCTGCACGGCGCTGAGGAGCGGGTTGGGGCTGCCGCAGGAGCCGTTGTTCCGCGCGCAAAGGTCGGCGAAGGTGAGCTTGGCGTCGTCGGGCCCGGTGGCGCTGAGCCCTCGCACCGCCGCGTCCAGCGCCAGCAGCTCGGCGAAGGCCGCCCGCGTGAGGAGGGAGCCGCCGTCCCCGACGGCGATGAGGGAGGCGAAGGCGCCCTCGGTGCTCAGCCTCTCCGCGGAGAAGCGCCGGGCGTCGTCCGTCGGGAAGAGCGCCTGGACGACGCGCCGCTCGCTCTTGGCGGGGCCCCCGACCGGCGTGAACTGTTCCTCGATGTCGTTGGCCTCGCGGCTCCGCACGTGCGTGAATCCCGCGCCCAGGGCGAGCGAGAGCGCCAGGGGCAGCAGCAGGAAGGGCCACGGGTGGGCGCCCACCGAGGCGCCGAGGGCCCGGAGCGCGCGGGAGAGGGGCCGCTCTAGGCAGTCCGTGTGGCACCCCCGCGGCATCTCCCCGCGCCTTTCCCGCCCTCGGAGCCGACGGGACCTTTCAGGCGGGGAGCCGGGTGGCGGGATTTGGCCTGGTGGCTGTGACTCCCCCCTCCCCCCGCCCCCCGCCGGGAGAGGGAACCATCGGTTCGGAGCCGTCGTTCTCTGCCGGGCGTGGGCGCGTCCCGTTCCATCTCCCTCTTCCGCCGGTCCTGGAAGCTCAGGCGCGCCAGATGTAACGGTAGCGTTTCCTGAGGTGACAGAGGCCGAGGGGGGCGCTTGAGATCCAAATGCGGGTTGTCATTTGTGACTATCCTGCCATGGCGAAAACAAACCCAAGCCGAGTAGGCCTGCCATAAAAATGCAGAGCTGGATCATTCCGAAAGAGGATTCCTGTGCGCCCTAGCTTTCTTTTCTGGTTTGCTGCTTGTAAACACACTCCTTCTTCATGCACTTTCCTGGTCCAAATCTTCAGGACATCGGTGAAAATAGAAGCTCATTGAGAACTGGTTTTAGTGACAACCCTTACCAGAGTTAAAATGCAGGATTCCTTGGACATCACAGTACCATGGCTGCTCCTGGCAGGGTTGTATGGTGAAACCTTGAAGGAAGAGTCCCATCCAGTCTCAGAGTGGTGTCTCTTCAGAGGGATAATGAACCTGATAAAATGTTGTGAGCTCCCAAGGCATTTCAGGCTTGACAAAGCAACAAAGAAACAAAAGTGATCCACTGAGTCCCTTGATAAACTGGCTAACTTTTGAGACATGTGGACCCTGTTTGTTGAGAAGCTTCAAAAATAGTACATAGCAGGCCGTGCACTTGCCATGTGGCGTCATTGCATTCAGGCATATGGCCTCATGAATAGTTAAATACACATTCAATACAATAGTTAAATACAGATTCAAAACTATTCCATGTTAGTTAGCTTTTTTTATATAATCACACTGCATTACTAGTATTAGTATACAATAGTGTCATCCTTGTAGAGTCATAGGCTGTACAGTGTTTACAGATATCTTCTCCCAAAAGAAAAACTGCTCAGACCTGGTTAAAAGATGAAGTAAAGGGTCTGCAGCTCAAGATAGGTTAAAGGTGGTACAAAAACATTAGGTATCTTAAATGAATTCTGGTCTCCAAGGATCAGATTCAGAAGCATGCTTAGCTTAGCAAGCTTCAGAAGGGATGAAGAATGTCAGCCCAACATCATTGCCAAGAAAAGTTCTAGAACAGACCATAAATAGTCATAAATAATCTTGGAACAGATTGCTGTGTTTGCTAAGAATGAGTTTGGGTTTCTTAAAAACATGTTATGCCATATTAATTTTGTTTCCTTTTTTTGACAGTGACAAGTTGGGAAAATAAGGGAAATGCAATTGGTGCTATGTATTTTGGTTTCAATTAGGTCTCCTTGATATGCGTGTGGACAAATGGATAAAGTGTGAGCTAGATGAGACTACTTTATGTGGGTTTCTAGTTGGTGAATAGACCAAAGAGTGATCAATTCATCACCTGAATGAACTAGTGAAGTGCTACAGGTTTTGGCATTACTTCCAGTGTTGCTCAGCGTTTTTAGAAGTGACTTCGAGGAGGGAATAGAGAGGCTGTTCATCAGATTTGCAGATTACACCAAACTGGGAAGGGTATTTGATACCTCAGAAGATAGAGTCAGGATGCAGGATGAGTGAAGAACAGGTCCAAAACAAGCAAAATAATGTCAATGGGTACAAAAGGCTCAAGAATACAGGATGATTGGCACTTGGCTTGACAGCAGCATGTGTGAAAAGAATCTAGGAGTCTTAGTAAACTACACTAAACACAAGTTAACATTGCGCTATGCTGGCAAATTAATTAATAAATAAAATGTAATGAAATTCTAGGCTACGCTATTCTACTTTGATCAGATCTCACCTAGCGTACTATGTCCAGTTCTCAGCACCACAGTTTAAGAGAAATATCAAGAAGCTGGGACATGTCCACAGGAGGGCAACCAAGATGGTAAAAGGCTTGGAAATCAAACCCTATAAGGACCAAGGAGATGCATATGTTTACAAGACTGAAAGGTAATATGATAATCAAGTCTAAATATCTGAAGGTAAATCTTGTAGAAGATGGAAAAAGCTTGTTCTCTGCTCCTCTTGAGTAGAACCTGAACCAATTGATTTAAATAAGAAAGAACATTTTGAGTAAACATTAGGAAGAACTTCCTACTAGTAAGGGCTACTAAGCAGTAGCTCTCCTTGACTGGAGGTTTTAAACAGGTTGGATGGCCATCTCTCAGGGGTATTTTAGCTATGGATTTCTCCAGGGAGAGTGGGATAGATGATGTGACTCTTGGGTTACATAGCACCTGCACCACTTGATGATTCTATGAATTGCTTATGGCACTCACCCACAATATGTTGTGCTGCTGGAGTTGAATTGTGACAGAAGAGAGCAGTTTGGATGCTTTAGTTTTGATTCACACAGGCGTATTAGTCTGAGAGACAAAAACAGATCACTGAAACAAATCCAGTAAATAAATAGATGTCTTTTATTATGCAGACACTTGCCCCTTCCTGCCCCCCTCCCATGACAGCACCTGAAGAAAGCTCTCTCTTCAAAAAATGACTCCACACACATATTGCAATTATGATCCTACAGATAAATGTAGCAAATGGCACATACAACAGCAAAATATAATATAGCTGTAGACTTAAAGCTAAGCCCATCTTCAGATGAAACACAAGACAGAACTCTCTTTTTCTTGTCAGTCAAATTCATGTTCTATAGTGACAACTAGAGATGCTTGTGTTTGTGCAGCTAGCATCTCATACTCCTTTTTGAAATAATAGGATCAAATAAAAACCAAACAAAATGAATGAATAAACTGAGCAGAAGAATTTAATAAGGAACATTGGGATATGCATAGTAAACAGAGCCATCCACTTCATGTGAGTCCTCTTGACAATGAGTCCTGTTTTTACAAGGACATGGTTTACTCAAAAATCTTCCCAATTTAAAAATGTAAAGGCTATGAACTGAAGATTGCTGAAGATTTACATCTGAAGATTTATATCTGCCCAATCATATTTTGATTGTCCCATCTCTTTCACAGATGGAAAGAAATCAACCGGGGGGGGCACAGAATATGCAGATATCCCCTGTTCAGAAAAAGCCTTATCTCATTGCAAGATGAGCACACTTCCTTTGACATTTAGACCCAGATTTGATTTGCCTTGTGCTGGACATAAGACAACACCACTTCCTTCCTTTACCCTTTCTATATCCCATCTCCTTCTCCCAGATTTGCTTTATGCTTGTCATGACTTCGACCGTGAACAGCATCCAGGACACTGATACAGGAAGATCTATGAATCACCACGGGACAGGAGGGTCAAGGAATCATCACACTATGCTGTTAAGCAGAATGTCTTCAAATAGGCACCATTATCCCATTCTGTATTATTTTGAGGGGTACCACATTATATACAAATTCTTGCTAACATGTCATAATGTACAAACATGTAATGTTTGTTCTAACAAGCCACAAATAATAAATTCTAAATAAGCACTGTGTTATGTCTGCTGAAAACAGGTATTCTTTATCAAAGAACACTTCTTGTATTACAGAAGAAAGCAAGGTTAGGTGCCTGCCTTCTGATTAACAAGCAACATGATCATAAGGCCCTGAATTTGAGGTAGCTGTTGTTTACTTTTCCATGTTAACAGTAGTAGCCTGTTGTCTAGTGTTTTGATCTTTTTTAAAAATGGGGCTCCTTCAATGCTGGAGGACTTTTGACAGTAGTGGCTATTTTTTTTATATACCATCTGTTCAATAATTAGCCACAAATGTTAAAAAAAGTTAAGAACACAGGAATAAAAATGAGACCATGAGCAAGCCCAAACATAATCACTAGAAATATTATCTTAAAACAGGTTCTGAAAACTGATGCAGAGGACATTGATAGCAGAAAAACTCCCACAAGCGTGGAACAAGCTGCCTGCAATATAGGATAACCAAGTCGGTACAGAGCATCCACTGCCTTCTCATCACCACTGAGTTTCTCACTGGAAACAAAAGCGTAAGAAATATGAGCTGAGTAATCTACAGAAAATCCGATGCAAATAACAAGGTTGATCATAGATATGGAATCAAGATTAATGCTCCAGTAGGCCATGAAACCAGACACACCAACAATAACAGACACAATAGCAAAAGTTACCCACAAAGAGCAGAGAGGATTGGGAATGAGCAGCAGGGAAATCACTAACATGGCACCAGTAGCAATCAGAACATTTTGAATGGTGTTCTGAATTATCACAAGAAATTGATCAAAGTATACAAAAGCCGGATGATAAACAATCAATGGAATCTTGCAGTCTGCAGCAAAGCCTCTCAGTTCATTTAGGAGGTTTTTCTCATCCACTGCAGTAATAATATTGACAGTTTGTATGAAAAACCGTGACGATGCTATGTCAGTAGCACTAGAGTTAACATCCCATTCATACTCTGGATTTAATGTAAACAGAGCAGATAGATTTTCCATGAATACACTGCGATTGTTTATATTTAGAGACATGTGTTGAGCAACAGTTTGGTAAATTCTTAGCCATGACTCTGATAAATTCTTGTCTATGAAGGACGAGCTTTCTAGTGTTTCCATGCAGTACTCAATATCTGCGCGAACAGAAAGATCCCAATAGGCTACGCTTTCAGTAACAACCACCATAACCCTTGGACCATACCGGGAAAAGTATTCATCTTCAAAGTCATAATATGGAATGATATATGAATCATCCATAGCCACATGTCGAAGATCTATACCTTCTTCAACTTGAATACACCCATATATACTACTACCCAAGTAAAGAAGATACAGGATTCCTACAAACACCTTGGCCCATATGCTCATAAAGAAAGGACCATAATACTTTTTAAAGAATTTGTTCATGGGGTGTTCAAGCTCTGTTCCTGTGGATTCATCAAAGGATCCTCCTATGCAACATATCTTATAGAGACAGCCTTGAGAATCCTGAAGCTCAACATCCACTTTCCTAAATGTGAGCCAATGTCTGTTGCTTTCTTCTCTTTTGCCATTTAAAGCAAGCACAGCCCCAAGGAAAGTCAGGTTGTATATGAAGCAGAAGAAGAAGGCTGTTCCAGTATAGATGCAAAATGACTGAACTGACGGGAAAGTAGTTGCGATTCCAATGTAGAAGGCCAGAACATCAGTAAGAGTTGTGATGGTAACTGACATGGCTGCTTCTGCGTAAGTGTCAGCCATTCGATCTTTGATGCTGTCCTTCACTTTGGTACGTTGCCAGCAGGACACCAGGATGAACATATCGTCAATCCCAATTCCTGGGTTAGTGGGAGAAGGGTTTAGAAATATACAGTGTAAGTAGACAGGCCATTTTGAAGAGCAAGAGAAAACATGAACATAGTAATTAATATTTGTTTAAAACCTTCAATACAAATTACAAAGATTTAGTTAATTAGCTTAGTGTTTAGTTAGTGTTTATTCTACCCCTCCACTAAACAAACAGTCTTCATGCTGGCTAACAGATATCACCAGAACAAATTAAATCAGATGTGGGAATCACACGCTCATCTAGATGTTGTTGGACTGCAAATCCCAGCAGCTCTAGCCAGCATAGCCAATAGTGAGAGTTGCCAAGAACTGGAGTCTTAACAACTTTTGAAGTGCTACATGATTCTCTGAATCTCTACATCAAATATTAAGGGCAGAATCTTCCTTGGAGATATAACTGATTACAAAATGCCATTGTCCCCCATTTATATGAATGGGGAATATATATGCATTTTTGGCCATATTATGCAGCAGGAACTTTTGAGTGTGAAAAATCTGTGTGGTGAAAAATATGTGCTCTTCCTGCTAGTGTTTCCCACCTGGTTGTACATACCTGAACAGATGAAGTCAACTAAAAACCAATCATAATGTTGATTTCAGCTTGATCTGTGATTGTGAACAGATCAAAGATGCATTTACCTTTAAAATACAAAGGGCCAGGAAATGGGAAAGACTGCAAATTTGCTGGGGGAAAAGGACTCTGTGTGTGTGTGTCATTAAAGGGAAAACAACTGGATTTAGTGAGAATCAACAAGACCTAAAACGTGCATGTGGGAAAATGCAAATCTCACTCTGCAACTAACTTTTGTGGGAAGCAAAATAAGGGGCAGAAATAAAAAGGAAGTTCAGAAGCAACATTCATCTCTGGCAGAAAAGTAAACTGGATTTGCATTGTACAGCACAATCCTATAAATGTATTCTCAGAGATAAATCCCTTTGAAGTCAGGGAAGCCAGGGAGTTATTCCTAGCAGATATGTGAATAAAGAGCTGCTGCTTAAGAAGAGCAATTCTGAGAAAAAATGATAATCTAGAATTTTTGTCATTTAAGAAGAAGATGTCATTTAAGAAGAGTTCTCTCATGCTTACCAGGACATTCACTCAACAATTTATGGACTTGCTCACTTACCAAGTATCAGAAATGGTGAATTTGCAGCTGTGATAACAAAGGGCACCCCACAAAACAGCAATAATCCAAAACTGCTGATGACAGATAAGCCTGATGACATCACACCAAAAGCTGCAACCCACACTTTTGTTCGGACATTGTCTAGCCTGCAAAACAGGTTAAGAAGAGTTTAGCCTGTAAAACATAAGGATTTAACAGGATTCTGAGTCATGTACGTGTGATATTCAATCCTATCTTGATGAAAATTCACATACCACCTGCAGCTGCTGCATGGAAAATTCAGGGAATCTGAAATGTAATTTTATCAAGTCTTTCTAGGCTTTGAACTATTTCTGTGAGCTAAGCATGCTGTCATGCATGGTGAGTCTTTGCAATTCACATCAGGAGCAGGATATATTGACTGCACATTTCTCATAACTGTGCTTTCCAGTTGCTTCAGCAGGCTGTTGTTTTACCCTGGGACACCCTTTCCTACAAGGCTGTAGGAAAAGTCAAACAGCATAAGTTTGGAAGAGGTAAAACATTCTTAATCTCCTCTGTACCAAATTGTCATAAACATAAATATTTTGGTAGACTGGGTGCATTCATATACCACAATTTCCTGGAAGTAAAACCTCATTCAACTCTACTTCAGTGCAGAGATGGATAGGATTACATTAAATATATATTGTCTCCACACCTGCAACAAAAGGAGAAAGGCAGATGGGGGAGGGAGCAGATGGAAAAAAATTACATCTAGATGTGCACGTATTTTTAAAAAGATGTTGACTGGGGTGGGCAATTGCAGGTGTGTATGTCAGTTTCCAGTCCTGTCATGTTTGGGGGTACGTGGGCAGCAGGAATATAGCTACAATGGGGGCAAAATGATATTACCTCCCAAACAAAAATTGTCCCCTTCCAACAAAGTTTCCTTCAGACCCACATTTCTAAAATTGCAATCATTTAAAATTTCAGATGAACGTATAAAAATAGAGTTTACACATCCAAAGAAAAGGGACAGAGTTACCAAGGGAATGAGAACACAGCAAATGAGAGATCTAGGTATCACTAGTTTTCCATCTCTAACTCTCATCCATGCTAGAAATTTGTGGAGTAAAGGAAAAATTCACTGGAGGACAGAGTTCTTGTTTGGAGGTAAGTGTCATGTCCTGCTTCCACAACATGGACTCTTAATTCAGAGTCTGAAATAGGGGACATGCCAGGACCTGATGCAGAGAAGGAGATTACTGTGCCACAAAAAGAAGGGGACGCAGTGCCAGCTCCAGCAGAAAGTCCTGCCCGTTCAGAAACAGAAGATTACTTACCTGTACCCACCTTTGCCAAGTGCAGACAGCAAAGAGAGAACCTGCACTGACAGCAATTACTTAGGCAGCAGCTGTGTTAAGCTGCTAACATATATAGCTGCTGCCCTTCCCCTCCAGGAGTTGTCAGAGCTTACCTGGCCTTCCTGACTGCTGGATATATTGCTGAATTCTGTGCCTGACCTTGGATTACACTGACTGGTGTTGGATGCTTTCATGTTGCCTTGGAATTCTGTTGGACTTTATTTATGATCTTGTGCTTACTGAATAAAAGTAAATAATGAGCCAGGAGCTATTCAGTTTGTTTGTTTGAGTTATCAGCTGTGCCATCGTGACTGACATAGGACAGTGACAAAGCTTCCCCCCACTGCCTTCAGAGCTACATCACTGATTAGAAAGGACATTGTGTCACTTCTGACTACTACTTTGGTTGATATCTAGCTGTTTTAATACTTTGACCAAGGGTTGAGAGCCCTGGGGCAAGTGGGAAACCTCAGCTGCTAGATTTACAGCTGTTTGGGAGGCAGTTCTGGTATGAAATTTCCCCCCAAATTGCTGGAAATTTAATATGTTGTGGCCCAAGGGGTCACAAGGGAACTTACAGGGCCCCCAAAATTAGAATCAAAGGGATTGCCCTTTTCCCACCCCAGTAAATAGTGTGGAAGGAAAGTCCTTCCCATTCATTCCATCTCATTTACATCCTATATTCATTTATGTCAGTGATTCCCAAACTCTAGACCTCCAGATGTTTTGGACTTCAACTCTCAGAAGTCCCAGATGCCTTGGCCAATGATCAGGGATTCTGGGAGCTGAAGTCCAAAACACCTGAAGCCCAGAGTTTGGGAAACAATGATTTACATGAACAGGGGTACATCTATTAGTGTACGGCTCACATAACAACCACATCCAGTATGGTACACACAGATACCTTCAGTAATAGCATCTGTGAGAACTACCATGGGCACAAATGCTTGCAGAAAGAGGGACACTGTATATCTAAGAACAAGTAATTGAACTCTAGGAAGCTTATTTCTGAGCAGATGGGACTATGACTGCATTGACAGTATAAAATTAGTAACTGTTCACAAACCTGAACAATTTCCATTGTAATTCTATTCTTTACTCCTTAACAAATAATAATTTTGTTTTTTATATTTTTAATGACAGAAAATTATGTATGTGTATTATTTATAAAGTTATTGTGAACCTTATATGTGCACATGTTTGCTAATGAAGAAGACATACAACCACATGATAAGGAAAACAGATATCCCCAACCCTCTCCCGAGAATAATGTGGAAACTTACCTTGAACATGATAATATTGAAAAGAATATGGTTAAAAAATATGCAGCAGACACCAATGGGACCACATCTGTGGCAAGTTTTTCAAATTCCTGCTGTCTGGAAATTGAGGTGAAATAGGCTACCTGCCAGGTTGAAGATGAGAGAAAATGAAGATAAACTATTAAACTCCTAGATTTTTAAAAATGTTCTTAAGGGTTTAAAAGACAGTCAAGTATACAATTTGAAGCTATTATTGTTGTGTGTCTACATGTCATTTCTGACCTATGGTGACCCCTAATGCGACTCTATCATGGGAGTTTCTAGGCAGAGTTTGTTCAAAGGGGTTTGCCTTTGCCTTCCCCTGAGGTGGAGACAGTGTGACTTGCCGAAGGACACCCAGTTGGTTTCCATGGCTGATTAAGGATTAGAACCCTGTTCTCCCAGCGTCCTAGACTAACACTCAAACCACTATAACATGCTGACTCTAAAGGCTATTACAATTGCCTTCAAAGTTTTTCCTGAACCATTTAAATAAGAGTGGAAAACAGCAGTAGTGAAAAGTAGTGCCACTGGTGAGGTGTATTGGACTAGGATTCTGGAAGACCAGGATCTGAATCCTTGCTAACTCATGTAAACCCACTGTGTGACTTTGGGCAAGTCACACTCTCTCAGCCTCAAAAGGGGGCAAAGACAAACTGCCTCTGAATAATCTTGTCAAGAAAACCCAATTGCAGATTCACCAGAAGTTAGAATCAACTTGAAGGGACATAACATGAAAACGGGTGGTCTGAAGCATCACTTCTTTTAACATGAATCTGATCAGGTAAGATCAAGAAAACTCTATCATAAGTTTGCCTTAGGCTCACAGGTCAGAAATGCCTTGAAGGTAACAATGGAAAAGGTTAAAAAAAAAGTATAGATTCTCCTTATCAGACAAAAGGGGGGGAGAAAAAGGGAATGTGGCACTAGTTAGAGTAATACCCTAAAGGCATCAGGTCTAGTCTCATCTTGGGTGCTAAGCAGGGTTAGCCCTGGTTAGTACTTGGGTGGGACACAACCAAGGAATACCAGATGCTTTCAGAGGAAGGACCTGGCAAAACCACCATCTCTGAGCTGTCCTTGGCCGTTTCTGCTCTAGACTGTTACAGTGTTGTTATTCCACTGTCAACATCCTATGGAACCCTGTGGTTTGCCTTTGAGGCTCCTCCCTAAACTGCAGAGCCCAGGATTCCATAGGATGTTGAAAGCGGAATAATAGCACTATAACCATCTAGTGCGGGAATGGCCCTTGGCTAAGAAAACCCTATGAAATTAATGGGGTCTCCCTAAGTCGATAGGTGACTTGAAGGCATACCCACGCACAACGGTACATAAAACAGCCCGGACGGGTAGGTTTAAAATCACCAAAGGAATCCATGAAGTAGAAATAATTATTCAAATTAGGACTCCAAGTATAAAGTTAGCCGGTACCGCACGGCACTCTTATAGCGCGATGATTCCACTTTCAACCTCCTCTGGAATCCTGGGGTTTGCAGCTTCGGGAGGGGCCGGCCGGCCCCTCCCGAAGCTGCAAACCCCAGGATTCCAGAGGAGGTTGAAAGTGGAATCATCGCGCTATAAGAGTGCCGTGCGGAGCGACACGTTGTCCGCTGCCCCTTACTCGGATGGAGGCGAGGTTCAAGGACTCCAACAACCCCGGGAGGCGCTCGAGGAAGGTCTGCAGCCAGAGCGCGCTCTTCTCCCGCCGCGACGCGTCGTCCTCCTGCAAGAAGTAGACGAGCCGGAGCGCTTTGGCCGCCCGGACGGGGCGCGCCGGCTCCTCCCCGGGGCCCAAGGCGACGCCCCCCAGGAAGAAGCCCAGGAAAACCCGGCCCTGGAAGAGCGGGAAGGTGAGGCTGGGCAGCAGCGCCTCGATCCGCCCGGGGTCGCCGCGCAGGGCGCCGAGGAGCGGGTTGGGGCTGCCGCAGGAGCCGTTGTTCCGCGCGCAGAGGTCGGCGAAGGCGAGCCCCCGGGCGCGGAGCCTTCGCACGGCCGCGTCCAGCGCCATCACCTCGGCCAGCGCCGCCCGCGTGAGGAGGGAGTCGCCGTCGGCGGCCGCCACGGCCAGGAGGGTGGCGTAGGTGCCGGCGGTGCTCAGCCTCTGGCCGGAGAAGTGGTGCCCGTCGTCGGTCGGGAAGTGGAGCTGGACGAAGAGCCGCTCGCCCTTGGCCGGGCCGTCGACGGGCGTGAACTGGCCTTCCAGGTCGTTGCTCTCGCGCTCGGGCACGAAAACGAAGCCGCTGCCCAACGCGCCGGCCAGCGCCAGGGGCAGCAGCAGGAAGGGCCACGGGCGGGCGCCCACCGAGGCGCCGAGGGCCCGGAGCGCGCGGGAGAGGGGCCGCTCGACGCAGTCCGTGTGGCACGCGCGGGGAGGCATCGCCCTCGTGCTTTCCCGCCCTTTCCCCCTCCTCCTCTGGACGAACCGGGAGCTCCCAAACTCGGCGGGGTTGGGCCTGGCGACTGTTACTTTCTCCCCCGCGGGGAGAGGGGGCCACCGGTCGCGGCGCCGGCGTTCTCCGCCTGGCGTGGGCGCGTTCCGTTCCAGCCCTCCGTCGCACCGGCCCTGGAAGCTCAAGGCCGCGGGAAGTAACGGCAGCGCTGCCCGAGGGCGATGGGGTAAGAGGGGGGCGCCTCAAACCGGAAAGCGCGGTGCCACTTGTGACTCTTTCCGCACTACACTCTTATAGCGCGATGATTCCACTTTCAACGTCCTCTGGAATCCTGGGGTTTGCAGTTTCGGGAGGGGCCGGCCGGCCCCTCCCTAAACTGCAAACCCCAGGATTCCAGAGGATGTTGAAAGTGGAATCATCGCGCTATAAGAGTGTAGTGTGGAAATGGACTCTTTCTCGCCATGGTGAAAACAGTTCTAAGCCATATACAACAGCCTGAGGCCATTTCTGCCCTTAGATAGACTGTTACGCACCATTTCCTCACTACACTGTTATAGCGCTATTATTCCACTTCCAGCATCCTATGGCATCCTGGGGTTTGCAGTTTAGGGAAGGGCATTTAGAAGTCTCGGCCAGAGAGTTCTTTGGCCTCACTAAACGACAAACCCCAGAATTCCATAGGATGTTGAAAATGGAATAATAGCGCTGTAACAGTGTAGTGTGGAAATAACCACAGTGCTATTATTCCACTTTCAACATCCTGTGGAATCCTGGGACCTCGAGGCCCCTCCCTAAACTGCAAACCCCAGGATTCCAGAGGATGTTGAAAGTGGATTAATAGCACTGTAGCAGTCTAGTGCGGAAATGTCCATAGAAACAAAACTTTGGGCCATTTGGGACAGAAGACTCCCTTGAGCCACGCAACTTCTCTCTTCTAGTTGGCTACTTGTGTGCCAACACACTCCTCACAGAAGGAAGCGTTTGAAAAACTGCCTTCTTATGGGTAACAAACGTTAACAAGTCCTTCTGCAGCCTCTGAACTTTGACTCCTTATTCTCCTCCAAGGTCAGAACAGTCCTGCAGTTGGAAATAAATATAATACTGTATGGATATGCTTCCTAGCTGAGAATTTCCAACATTTTGATCAGAGATTAGGGACCTTTTCTCTCTACGCTGTTATAATGCTATTATTCCACTTTGAACATCCTGTGGAATTCTGGGGTTTGTAGTTTACTGAGGCCAAAGAGCTCTCTGGCTGAGGATTCTAAAAGCTCCTCCCTAAACCGCAAACCTCAGGATTCCATAGGATGTTGAAAGTGGAATAATAGCACCATAACAGTGTAATGTGGAAAGACCCTAGATGAAGGAATGTATTTATAGAAATGCTGTCGGCAGCTGAAGAAGACTACAATTGTGTTAGGTTGAAAAAGGGTGAGCAAAGAGCCAGGGTGGCATAGAGGTTTGAGCATTGGACTATGACCTTCGAGACCAGGGTTTAATTCCCCACTCAGCCATAGAAACCCACTGGGTTTCCCATATCCTCCTGCTATATAATTTAAAACTCAAAGGCCTGCCTGGATAAAAAGGTCTTCACTCGCTGGCAGAAAGAGAGCAGGGAGGGGGCCAGCTGGGCTTCCTTTGGGAGGGTGTTCTGCAGCTTGAGAGCAGTTACGGAGAAGGCAAATGGTTGCATGCAGTGCACAAGAAGAGCTGTGTGAGCAACTCACAACATGGGAATATATCAGGCTTTACAAATGCAAGACAGTAAAAGTGACTGTGTTAGGAAAAAAAATATAAAATACAAAAACCAAGGGGGGAAATCCAGCACGGACAACCAGCAGCAGGAGAGCAAAGGGTCTTTTTCTGTCAGTAGAATGTTCACAGAGACATACCAGGAAGAGAGCACCAGACCAGAGCCTTGTCCAAGGTCCTGGATGGATTTTTGTCTTGTATCCCCATTGCTATGCACTGATATTGGCAGGACCTAGAAAGGAACTGATCCCAAAAATCTTATGAGACAGGGTTGTGTTAACAGAAGTGATTCTTCAGACCATCTGTTCCCAAGCCATGCCATGCTTTAAAACAGTGCTTCTCAGAGTGCCTGATATGGGAGACCAGCACTTTTTCCCTAGTGTGCTGGGGACCAGTGTCCTTTGGCTACAACTGTTTTTAAAAGTCTCTCCTGGAAAATTACTGCTCCCTGGCAACAGATGGCTCATGAACTGGCACTATTCTAGGAATGACCATTTTGATTAGCACTGTCGTAAAGGGCATAACCAGCATTTTTATTTCTGACTGGAATCAAACCTGAAGGCAATTAAGCTTTTAAAACAAAAGAGCCCCAGATAACTAGCCCCAGCCAACAGTCTGGCTGGAGCATTTTGGAAGAACGAAACGTATGAATATTTCTATCATAGTTTGATATTTTCAGTTTTAAAAAATCAGCAACAACATTATGAAATATTTGTTTAGGTCTGGTATGGTATTTTCTGGCCTAGACCAATCAATGTTCATAATCTTCTCAAAAAGAAAGCAAAGTCAAAAATCATTATTCATAAGTCATTTAATTTGAAATACCATTGATTATCTTGAATTTATTAAGCCATGATAATTCCCATTAGACCTGCTTCCCCACTTTTAAACAGCTATTTATTTATCTCTTTAGAATGTGTTACTTCTTTCCACATTTTAGTTAAACATACTTTTGTCACAAACAACATTAACTCTGTGAAATTATGTGATTCATAAGCTATAGCACCCAATAAAAATATTTCAGAAATATACAGTAAGATATGGCCAGTTGCTGAAAGCAATAATATATATAATTGCTGATATGCATCACATAAAGTCACTTCCAACACATTTCAGCATGTGTATATTATCATAGCTCAGCCTTTCCCAGTGTTGGGACATTTCACCAAGAAAACCCAACCACACATGCCTTGATAGTGCAAACCTTTATTAAGATTTATTATTCCCATCATACTCTGAAGGGAAGCATGCATTGCAGTTCTGATGAAATGAGGCAAATACTGTTTGTTTGGAAGTCATATGGAACCTCCTAGTGGTGACATACTTGCACTGCAACCCATACCCAGTGGGAAAAAATGTGATCCAAACTTTGTATTGCTGAATCTAACCATAACAACTGTTATTCTTGGTATTTACAATATACCCATCCTTCTCATTTTATGATACTGTTGGGGATAGCTTGCAGTGCAAAATCAATACAATACCTTAAAACACTGATAAGCTAAAACATCATAAAAATATAAATTTGCGTCATTATGTGGAAACCAGAAGTTTGGCTGGGTTGCAAGGTAGTTTAAACTGTGTATGAAAACCTATCAGAGAAAGTATAAAACAGATTTCCTGAGGTATGAAATTTTAGAGACTGGCCACTGCTGCAGAGATGACTGAGAACCAATTATTGTGGGACACAATAATTCAGTGGAATGAACTGGAAGATCAGTATAAAGAAAGGTATTGTTCAGGTATCCTGATGTTAAACCATCTGTGGCAAGGGAGGGTTCTCAGGCCTAATTTGGCCTATGAGCAGTCTCCATCCAGTCTGGGGATGCTGCACTACCCATAGTAGAATGAAGAGGGCATCTCCTGTGCATCTCAAGATTAAACAACTGTTGGATCCTGGAGGGAAGGATTGGTCTTGCCATCCTGTCCGACACTGCAGTTCCTACTTCTAGCATAAAACTGTGGCTTTTGTGTGTTGCTAGATTGTACAGAAACACTTGTTCTTTCTGTTTTTAAATTGATAATCTGCTGTTATAAAACTGACAACCTTCTCACTCTGTTCTGTTCGGGAAGATTCCTTCAGCCCCATTAATCATGTGGGGAAGGAAACTGAATTTTTTAAAAAAACCTTTGGGAATCTCATGTCAGCACTCTAACAGAATTTTTTTTTAGCCAATGGTTCTTAACCTTTTTTTTTTTAATAGTCACAGGGCCTTTTGAGAATATGATGAAAGCCATGGAATCCCTCCTCAGGAAAATCTACAATTTTCAAAGTGTCAGTAAGAAAAAAAAAGGTACATTTGTGTGTCTGGTTCACAGACCCCCTGGAGCCACAGGTTAGGAATGCCAGTTTTAGACACAGCTGAGGTAGCTGCCTTGGGCAGCATATTTTTGACTGTCAAGAAAGGACAGTTAAGGGTTTGTGATTTAATTTGGTCTTAATGTGTTTTTATTGCTGGGGTTGTGAAGAGGTTGCCTGGTTCAGGGTACACTGCACCTGATCCTGGGTTCTTGGGAAGTACTGTTTGGTGTTCCATCTCAAAACAAAAGCAAAACCTGGCCTTTTCTACCAATAAATAACCATCTTTTGAGCATTTTGTAATGTGTCTCTTGTTTCTTTTGTGATGTCACCTCTGAACAGCAAAATGTTTTGGGCTAGCTTGAAATAAATCATTGTAAGAGGGCATCTAGGCATGATGGCAGCTGTAAGCAGGTTAGTCCTTCCTCCTCAGAAGGCACATAGACATAGGGAATGTTGTAGTGGCTAGTGACAACTTGTAGCCCAGGCTCCAAGTTGCAATTTACTACATTGACTAAGGCTGACATAATCACAGGCATGTGTCATATAGGGCTTTATAGGCCTGGACCATCACTTTGGAATTATGCTCACAAATGGACAAGTACCCTGTGAAGCTGTTCAGTAATGGAGTTATATGCTGCTTCTAACCAGCCCTGATCAGTGAAAAAGTCTTTGTGTGCTGGTGGAAAGATAACAGGCCAGCTGAACCTCCCTTGGAGGAATTTCATAGCTATTGCGAAGGCCTTTTCAAAACTGCCATACTTATTTGGTGAATGAATACTGATTTCAATGCGTCTTACTTCCAGATAGGTATGAGATCTCATCCTTCTATACTAGGGAAGGTAAAATACAAGGATCATGAGATACCTGAGCAGCTGGCTGTGCTCAAGAAGCCCATGGACCCAGTGTATGACTGAACCAGAGGGAGTGTTAGCCCTTACAACCTAAAAAAAAGGTGTGTTTTCTACTCTGGTGTAGGAATAACATCTCTAAAATGTTAGCATAAAATCAAGGCTTCAGCAGTCTTCACGCATTACTTTCCTGTGGGGAAGCCCAAAAGAATAAAGGAATCAAGGAAATAAATAAGAGCATGAGAAGTTCCAGACAAGACTACAAAAACATCATAAGAGAGGTTCTAGAGCTCTTACAAATATATGAGAAAATTCAAAGAAAATTTTCAGCTAACACCAAATAAAGCTTTTCAGATCACCATTTGTTGAGGCTGGATAAAGCCCAACAGAAAGCTAGCCAAAAGTAGTTAAAAGTGCCCTCATGCTTCTGGTAAGAACTGAAAAGGCAATCCATGTGTCTCCATACCATTTTATAGAGAGAATAGCTTACTAGACAAACCTGAACGAATGAACCACATTCCACATTAATGCTGGGCACACCACCCTACAAGCAAATTTCATAACAAATCAAGGCCAAGTGGGTGTGATAAGTAAGATAAGTGTGACCATATTCCTTGTGGTTAACATGTCATAAAATGACTAAAGAAGATTTTATAGGGGCAATATAGAACTTCACTTATCTTTCTGGAATGCAGGTTTCATTAGAGATCTACTGTATTTACAGCACACAGATTTATGATGTTTCTTTCATAAGGGGTTGCATTTTCACAGCACTGACCATTCTTTTGGAGTGGTCTGTTTATGAGCTTAGCACATAATGTTAAAAACACAGGAATGAAAATGAGACCATGAGCAATTCCAAACAAAATCACCAGAAACATTATCTTAAAAGACGTTCTGAAGATGTATGTGGCTGACATAGAGAGCACAAACACTCCCACAAAGGTTGAAAGAGCTGCCTGTACAACAGGGTAGCCAAGACGATACAGGGCATCCACTGCCTTCTCATTCACTTCTGTTTCTTCACTGGAAACAAAAGCATAAGAGATATGAGCAGTGAAGTCCACAGAAAACCCTATGCAGATAATAAGGTTGATCATAGATATGGAATCAAGATGGATATCCCAATACACCATGAAGCCAATCACCCCAGCAATAATAGACAGAACAGAAAAAGTTATCCATAAAGAGCAAAGAGGATTGGGAATGAGCAGCAAGGAAATAAGTAACATGGCACCAGTAGCAATCAGAATATTTTGAATGGTGTTTTGAGTTATTACAAGGAACTGATCAAAGTATATGAAGGCTGGATGATAGACCATCAAGGGTATCTTGCAGTTATCAGCACAGCCTCTCAGTTCATTTAAGAGATTTTTCATGTCAACTGCAGTAGTGACATTGACTGTCTGTAGGAAAAACCGTGAGGCTGATATTTCCGTGGTACTATAATTGACATCCCATTTAAATTCTGGGTCTATTGTAAACAGGACAGATAAACTGCCAATGAAAATCTTACGGTCATCTATATTTATGCTCCTTTGTTTTGCCACAGTTTCATACATTCTCAGCCATGATACTGAGAGCGCTTTGTCTACGTACGATGAGTTTTCTAAGGACTCCATGCAAGCATCAAGATCTGCACGAACAGAAGAGTCCCAGTATGCAACCTTTTCAGGAACAATAACCATAACCTTTGGACCATATTCAGAAAAATATCCAAATTCCCAGTTATAATATGGAATGACATAAGAATCATCCAGAGCTAAATGTTGAACATTTATACCTTCTTTGATCTGTGTACACCCGTAAATGCTACTAGCTAGGTACACAAAATACAGGACTACCACAAACACCTTGGTCCAATTGCACATAAGAAAGGGACCGTAATGTTTTCTAAAGAATTCATTCATGGGATGTTCATATTCTGCTCCAGTAGACTCATCAAAAGATCCTCCTACACAGCACATGTTGTAGATATAGCTCTGGCAGGGTTGAGGCTCATCCTTCACTTTCCTAAATGTGAGCCAATGTCTGTTACTTTCTTCTCTTTTACCATTTAGAGCAAGGACAGCCCCAAGAAAAGTCAGTGTGTATAAGTAGCAGAAGACGAAGGCTGTTCCTGCATAGATGAAAAAGGACTGAACTGATCGGAAGGAAGTTGCAGTTCCAATGTAGAAGGCTAAAACATCGGTAAGAGTTGTGATGGTAACTGACATGGCTGCTTCTGCATAGGTGTCAGCCATCCTGTCTTTGATGCTGTCCTTCACTTTGGTACGTTGCCAGCAGGACACCAAGATGAACATGTCATCAACACCAACTCCTAGAGAGAAGTAAAAATATCTTATCAGTGCTTGTACATTATAAAAGAAAGAGGGAAAAGGAAGGCATCTCTACAGAAAAATACTCAGTGACTGGGGATTAAATCAAATCTGGCAGTAAACAGAGAGCAAGTTTTAGTTTTGTGTGCACAAATCTACTTTCCAAAATTCCACAGACTCCACAGAATCAGTGCTGAAATGTACTGTTAATAAAGCATTGATGTTTCCCATGTCCACTGAGATCTGGACATTCAGGCCATAACAGTGCTATTGCAATGCTACCTGGAGGAGGATCTTACCTATTTTCATAAAGGGCTGAAGATCTTCCTCTTTAATTCACCATCTTAAGCCACTGAATTGTGCTTAAGGTGCAGAGATTGGTAATAACTGGTAGGGTACTGGGGATTAGAGGAGGGAGTGGGCTTGTTTTCTGCTGCTCCAGAGACCAGGACAAGGAGCAATGGATTCAAGGTGCAGGAAAGGAGATTCCACCTGAACCTCAGGAAGAACTTCCTGACGGTCAGGGCTGTCCAGCAGTGGAATATGCTGCCTCAGAGTGTAGTGGAGTCTCCTCCTTTGGAGGTTTTTAAGCAGAGGCTGGATGGCCATCTGTCGGGAGTGCTTTGAGGGTGTTCCTGCATGGCAGGGGGTTGGACTGGATGGCCCGTGTGGTCTCTTCCAACTCTACATTTCTATGATTCTATGATTCTATGATTTCATTCCATGTGTTGTTATAGTGTTATGTTTATTGTCTTTGACTCTATATGTTGATGTTCTGCCCATTGGTGGAAAGGGCATTATAAATAAATGTTGTTGTTGCTGTTTGTTGTTTTTAGGGTCCAGTTAGCAGTGGTGTATTTAATCTTTCACTCCAAGTCTCAAGTCAAGTCTCAAGTCCTTGAAGATATTTTCAAGTCAACTCTCAAGTCTGGGAGCCAACTTTATACCCCAACCAAAATTTCAGAATTAATGGACAGAGTGAAATAAATTCAGTTTTAACAATTTCAGCAGAATTGGCTCTCCACATTTGCAATTTTGCCATCTGTACTTTCGTAAGTGGGGAATAGGATCCTATCTTACTCTCCATTACTGAAGAATCAAAAACTTTAAAAGGAAGGATCCTTCTTCCTCAAGCCCGTTGCCTAACACATTTGCTGTTCCCATCTGAGAAATGCACCCTGCACTCTGCAGGTGAGTCTTGTCTTTTGCTCTTAGGAAACGTTTTAGAAGGCTCCTCCAATATCCAGTGGGGACAGACTGCCGAGCAGACCTCAAGCCCATTGCCTAACCCTTTTGCTGTTCCCCTCTGAGAAATGCACCCACACTTTGAGCTTGAGAGAGATTGTCATGTGACTAGTAAGCAAAAAGAGATGGGAGGCATTGTTAAAAGTCATAAAGTTTTTGGATGAATGCATTATGTTAACTGGACCAAGGGCATCAAGTCAGTCATTAAAAATATACAAGTCTTGAGTCAGGTTGGTACATCATTTATGGCTGAGTCCAAGTCGAGTCACTGAAGCGACTTAAGTCCAACTTGAGTCTGAGTCTATCGACTCGAGTCTACATCACTGGCAGTTAGAGGGGGAGCAAATTATTTCTTTCATCCATTGTCATTAAAGCAGCCATGACTTGGAATACTTTCAGAAACAAAACTCATTTGTCCAGAGGATCTTACTCCCAAGTAAGGGGTCACAGGATGGACTGCACAGATGCTTAGTTATTCCCAAGAGGGCTCAATATAACCGCTGCCTTAACATTGTTTGTGCTTGATAATTCAGTGCACTTCTAATTGATACTTTCTGAACAGGCTCAACTACAAAAGAGTCCTCTGCCAGTTTTATCTGATCTATAGTTTTAGGGGAAGGCCTGAGTCCCCCAACCCAATTCTGGGGTCTGTGCATTACATTCCTCCTGGGATGGTGGTAGGGCTTGATTCCCTAGTTGAGACAAAGACACAGAATTTGCTTTTTCTCAATTCTGCAATCTGATAACAATTTGGTATAATCAAGATCTAAAGAGCTAGTGAGAGGGGAGTCATTCCAAATTCTTATTTAGAAAACCCATCCAAAGTTTAAGGAACAGGTATAGAAATGGTAAAAATTGCTCACTTACCTAGTATAAGAAATGGTGCATTTGCAGCAATAATAACAAACGGTACCCCACAGAGGAGCAATAATCCAAAACTGCTGAGCACAGCTAAGCCTGCTGACAGTACTCCAAATGCTGCGACCCACACTTTTGTTCGCACACAGTCTAGCCTGTAAAACAGGTTTAAAAGACTCTAACTGAACAGTGAGCATCACTGTAGATGAATTAATTCACATCTAGAATGATGCATGCCAGCATATGCATGCATGTTAAAGGCATTTTCCCTAAGCACAACGTATAGAATTATAGGCTGCCATCCTGTTAGCTACTAACTGCTTTGTATTCTCATTTGCATTGTGGCACTATTGCTGCAATGGCAAATGACTCTGAAACCCACCTTAAAAACCAGTTAGCCATTCTGAGTGACAGAGGTCTGTGTTGCTGGCAACTGGGATGACGTAACCAAATCCCTCTTGCCAGGGAATGATACTGCAGAGTTGTGATAAGACCCCATCTGGGTTCTTGCTTCTGCCTCTCATGGCATTACCTGCTGGTGGAGGGAAGTTGGGCATGTCATTCTGCAGTGCCCCACTCACCACAGACCTCCATTACTTGGGATGGCTGACTAGCTTTTAAGATGGGTTTCAGGGGCCGGAGGGGGAGATAAAACATAGCCATTTTATCACAGCTATGTGTTTGAGGTAGGATTTCAGTAAATATCATCTTTTTAGGAATGAACCTGAGTTTCTCGCAAAGACAGAAAATTTCTCTGGGCAACTTCTATGGAGCTGAAAAGTACTTTTTGTATTGTTTTGGGTACATCCTTGAGGGTACATCTTACTGGGTACATCTTTTGTATTGTATTGGGTACATCCATATGCCTAAGAATTATGGTCTAAGGGGAAGGGGTAAAACTTAGCTGACTTTTTAATATAGAAAAGCAGAAAAAAATTAACTACTTCTCAATATATATTGGCTGAGAGTCTACCTTAGGAGATTAAGGTGTTAACTTCTGCCCAAAAGGAACTATAGTCAGTCTCTCCTTACTCAAAATCCACCTGTCTCATGACCCATTTCCACACTAGATTGTTATAGTGCTATTATTCCACTTTCAACATTCTATGGAATCCTGGGGTTTGCAGGTTAGGGAGGGGCCTTTGAGGAATGAAAATTCAGTTCCATAGGATGGAACCATGGCAGTTAAAATGGAATCATCATGCTATTACTGTGAAGTGTGAAAGGGCCCTTTGTCAGTTTTTTTCATGTAGTTAAAATACTTGATGTAATGCTAATGATTTTGATTAATAGAAATGTAGCAGAATTTTTTGGACAAGCCTCTTAATTACTCCAAAAAGAACAAACAACTACATAATGAAAGAGGGGGAAAAAAGATGTGTTCCCTCTCCCAGGAATTAAGGGGAAAACTTACCTTGAACAAGATAAAATAGAAAAGGATATTGTTAAAAAATATGTCACTGAATACAATGGGATCACATCCTTGATGACTTTGTCAAACTCTTCCTGTCTGGACAGTGAAGTAAAATAGGCCACCTACCAGAAAAGGGGAAGAGAAAATAATCTTTTACAATAATACATTAATGCAGAGGTGACCCATGGTTGTGCTTGTAAATTCATGCTGACCCTATTGAATGAAGGCTTCCAAGTTATCCTGACGTCAACAGCCCTGCTTAGGCCTTACAAATTCTGGGCCATGGCATCCTTGACTGAGTCTATCCATCAGTAATGTAGTCTAATGTAAAACAGCCACAGTTCAGTTGTTTTGCTTTCTAGGGAGAGTTCAGGCTTGATTTGCTCTCTTATCAATTTATTTGTCTTTTTAACAGTCCATGGTATCTGTAGAGAGCCAGTATGGTATAGTGCTTTGAATGTTGGACCATTACTGTGGAGATTAGGGTTCAAATTCCCACTCAGCCATGGAAACCTACTAGATGACCTTGGCAAGTCACACTCTCTTGGCTGCAGAGGCAGGCAAAGGCCAACCTCCTCTGAATAAGCCTTGCCAAGAAAACCTTGTGATAGATTCACTTTACGGTTGCCATAAGTCAGAAATGACTTTAAGGCACACAGCAACAAGGGTATATGTAGAACTCTCCCCCAGCACCACATTTCAAAGTCGATTCTCTTTCTGACAGCTTTCATCACTGGTCAGTTTTCACAACCATGCACAAAAACTGGGAATACTATGACACGGATGATCCTGACTTTGATATACACTGATATACCTTTCCACTTGAGGAATGCATCACACCAAAATGATGAGGGGAAGCCCACAGTTCTATCATCATTAGCTGGAGATTCCTTAATGTTCTTTCCTGATGTTCTCAACTTTAAAAGAAGTCCTGTTCATGTTCATATAATTAATAGATATTATCTGTCCCTGCACAGCTTTCCCCTAATTAATTTAAAGAGAAAGATTACAATCTCTAAAGTATATTAAATTTTCTCCACAGAAGCCCACACTTTATGGTAATTTACACAACTTCCCTGCTTAGTTTTTTGTTATTCTAGAGAGAGAAAAAAGGAAAAGAAAAAGTCAGCATTGCTACACAGAATGTGTACACCTTTTTGTGAGACCCCAGGGTCCAGAAATTGACCAGTAGTTTTAGCTAGCAATTAAAAGCCTAAAAGAAGAGCAACAGGGCAAAGCTTGCAAGACAGCAAAAAGGCTGACTGAATGAAAGCAGCTAAAATGGGGAAGCAACTGCCAGCAGACGTTGAAATGCGGTTAGCTCTGTGGCACTGCGATCTCTGGAACAGCCTAGATTTGGACAATGGGAGGGGGAGCGACCACAATTGCTGAACTCCAATTACTTATAGGCTCATTAAGCTTCATTATTAAATTAACTTTCACATCCCCAAGGTGAATCTGATATTATAATTTAGGGACCACCTATATGTACATGCACAGTGCTTGAATGCTGACACAATAATGTATTCATGATATAATTTTCTATACATATGGAGTTACCCCCTCCCCAGAGAGGGCCATGTAATCCTTGTCAACTATATGAGATGTGATTTGGCTTCTGTTTGGGGAATGCTTGATTTGCTGTGTGCTTTGTGTTCCATTCTGCAATCTGAAATAAAACTTTGATCTCTCTCTTAGTGTGGCTTATTGGCTAGCGCACTGGGCACAAACCCTACCTAAGAGATCCTACTCTGGGAGAAATCCAGGTAATATTATGAATCCTTAAAGGCAGGCCCTAGTATGAGGTTAGTTTCTTGACTATGGCAATATGCGACATGGGGTATTTAAAAGATGTTTTGGAGTGTAGGCGCGTTCAGATCTATCTTTATTCATCTGAAAGTGTAAGCTGTCTTCTGAATTTTTGTGCAAAGAAGCAGCTCAGAAGTGGTAATAAAAAAACAATGTCAGCCACATGGCCCTAATGGGAGATTTTATATGAAGACGAGAACTTTCAAGATCAGGGAAACAAAAAGTCCTGTGTATCTTCAATTTACTGGAGAAAGAGGTCTAGCAGAAGAATTATAGCCAGTTTTGGGAGTGGTGTGGGGTGAGTAGACATTATTTTAAAAATTGCCTGTTGCTTTCCGAAACTGGATCACTGTCTTCACTGGAAAACACCTGCCTGGCTGAGCTACCTGAGTAGGCTACATACCTGCCTATGAATATGTTCATTTATCTGATGAGTACTCTATCTAGGCCTAAAACATATAGAAGGTGGATTGATTTCAAGTCACCAGGAAGAAACACAGCCTTAAATCAAGTACTAATGCTTACTAAAATTAAAAAGTAAGGAACCAAACCAAGAACACAGTTTGTTACTATACAGATACACAGAAGCCCATTCTATTAAATGTGCTCCTTGCAATTTAAGCAAGGGCATGGGCATCTCATGCTAAAGGCAAGTCCATCTGTATAGGTAAACATAGGGCATGTAACCTACTGATGTCACACCCTCTAACATTTCACAGATGAAATCTGGGACACTTATGGCCAAGCAACATCAGAGTGTGGTCAAGGTGGCATGGTAATGTCACCTGGATTTTTCCCAGAGAAAGGGCTCTGGGCAGGGTTCATGCCCAGTGCACTAGCCAATAAGCCACAGCGAGAGAGAGAGAGAGAGATTGAAGTTATCTTATTGAAAGTTCTGCAGAACGGAACACAAGGCAGTCAGCAAATTAAGTGTTCCTTGAACGCAAGACAAACCACATCTTATATACATAGTCCTCTCTGGGGGGGGGAGATAACTCCATATGTATAGGAAACTATATCAGGAATACATTATTATGTCAGCATTCAGGCATTGCGCATATGCAAATAGGTGGTCCCAAATTATAATACCAGATCCCAGCTTGGAGGTGTGAAAGTTAATATTATAATGAAGCTTAGTGAACCTATATGTAACTGTAGGTTAGGTTTTGTGGTTGTTTCCTCCTCCCATTGTTCAAGTCTGGGGTGCTCTAGATACTGCAAGCTAACTGCACTCCAATATCTGCTGGCACTTCGTTCCCCATTTTAGCTTGTTTTGCTTAGTTAGTCTTGATATTTAAAACTTTTTGCAGTTTTGCAAGCTCTGCCTTGTTGCTCTTCTTTTAAGCTTTTAGTTGCTAGCCAAAACTACTGGTCAGTTTCTGGACCCTGGGGTCTGACAGTAATGAGAAGAATCCATAAACTAAAAGAGGCTGCTGCAGTTTGTTTTTGCCTGAGCCTACTGGGAAGAAAGCTGGCATGGTGTAGTGCTTTGAGCATTGGATTACAACTCTGCAGACCAACGTTCAAATCTCTGGTCAGCCATGGAAATCTACTGGGTGAAACTGGGCAAATCACACTCTCTCAGCTCAGTCAAAGGCACGGGCAAACCCCCTCTGACCAGATCTTGGCAAGAAAACCCTGTGATGGGGGTTTCCGCCTTAGGGTTGCCATAACTCTGAAATGACTTGAAGGTACAAAATAACAAACTGGAAAGGCTCTGCCCTCTCCTCTCTTCCTTCCCGCTGCTAATTTCACAGCACAAACTACTTTTGCACTTTGGACTCGGGCCATTTCTGCACTAGACTGTTCTAGTGCTATTATTTTACTTTCAACATCCTAGTTTGGTGGGGTGATTTGGATTCTCTGCTAGAGAGCTCTAAGGAACTCCCTTTAACTCCTGTTCTGAAGGTAACTTGAGAAGAGTTGAGAATTAAATCAAGGTATCTAGAGAGCTGTAGTTCATGAGGAAGTGGCCTAGGCCATTTTTGCACTAGACTGTTATAGCGCTATAATTCCACTTTCAACATCCTGTGGAATCCTGAGTCCCGTCCCTAAAGGGCAGACCCCAGGATTCCCTAGGATGTTGAAAGTGGAATTGTAGCACTATAATAGTCTAGTGCGGAAATGGCCTCAGTTGCCCTGACTGAAGTAAGCCAAAGCCAAAGGGAAAAGTCAGAAGAGAGAAACTGGGACATTTGAAAAGCAGCTGAAGAAGGCGGGAATAGCTGACGAGTCCTTTGCCCCACTGGGACAGCTGGAGGGTAACCGGTGCGACTCAGGCGCGGGCCGGCGCCAAGGCAGAGCCTACCTGGATGGAGGTGAGGTTCAGAGACTCCAGCACGCCAGGGATGCGCTGCAGGAAATGTTGCAGCCAGAGGGTGCTGGCGTTCCGCTGCGCGGCTTCGTCGTAGCGCAAGAAGTAGACCGGGCGCAGGGCTTTGACCGCCCGGACGGGGCGCGCCGGCTCCGCTCCGGGGCCCAACGTGACGCCCCCTAGAAAGAAGCCCAAGAAAAACCGGCCCTGGAAGAGCGGGAAGGTGAGGTTGGGCAGCAGCGCTTCCGCCTGGGCCGGGTCGTCGAGCAGGGCGCCGAGGAGCGGGTTGGGGCTCCAGCAGGCGCCCCCGGGGCCGCTGCGCGCACAGAGCCCGTCGAGGGAGAGCCCGCCGGCCTGGAGCCCTCGCACCGCCTCGTCCAGCGCCAGCAGCTCGGCGTAAGCCGACAGCGTGAGGAGGGAGCCGCCGTCCCCGGCGGCGACGGCGATGAAGGAGGCGAAGGCGCCCTCGGTGGTCATCCTCTCCGGGGAGAAGCGCCGGGCGTCGTCGGTGGGGAAGCGCGCCTGGACGAAGCGCCGGTCGCTCTTGGCGCGGCCCCCGATCGGCGTGAATTGGCCCTCGATGTCGTTGGCCCCGCGGTCCCGGAGGAACACGAAGCCGCTGCCCAAGGCGGCCGAGAGGGCCAAGGGCAGCAGCAGGAAGGGCCACGGGTGGGCGCCCACGAAGCCCCCGAGGGCCCGGAACGCGCGGCAGAGGGGCCGCTCCAGGCAGTCGGTGCGGCAAGGGCCCGCCGGCGTGGTTCGGCTCCCCCTCGCCCCGCCGCCGGAGTCGCTCATGGCCGAGGAAGGGGAGAGGAGCAGCAGTGCCCTCCGCGCCTCTCCTCGTCCCGCCTGGCAGCGCGCGGCCGCACCTGTCTGTGGGCGCCGGGAAGGTCTCGGGCGGGGGCAGGGCGGGCGGGGACATCTCGCCTGGCAGGCCCACGGAGGCAGCAGCTGCCGCCCGCCTGACGGGCAGACGCTTCGCCCGCACTTGACTGCCTCGCCCCCACTTTACGCTTCCTTTCTGTAGGCCGGGAGACATTTTCTTGTTCTGCTGAGGGCAAAGCATTCCTTGTTTTGGGGCCCTCTCGCCCTACCGCTGGCCCTTTCTGCCCTAGACCGCCCTATAGTGCTATTGTTCCCCTTTCAACATCTGTGGAATTCTGGGCATTCTGGGCTTTATAGTTTACTGGGGCCAAAGAGCTCTCTGGCTGAGAATTATTTCCACACTGGCCTGTTATAGCGCGATGATTCCACTTTCAACCTCCTCTGGAATCCTGGGGTTTGCAGTTTCGGGAGGGGCCGGCCGGCCCCTCCCGAAACTGCAATCCCCAGGATTCCAGAGGAGGTTGAAAGTGGAATCATCGCGCTATAACAGGCCAGTGTGGAAATGGCCTAAACTACAAACCTCAGGGTTCCATAGGATGTTGAAAGTGGAAGTGGAAGTGGAAAGTAGCACTATAACAACCTAGTTCGGAAATGGTCTGAGGGAAAAAACGACTGTCTCTAGTCAATATATATTTGAACAGGGACTTCAGTCTGAATCTCCCAAGTCCTGATCTGTTTGTGTCCCCCCAAAAAAAGTCTGACCTAATCAGACTGCATAGAAACAAACTGAATGACAAATAGATCTTCTAGTTCCCTCCAAGAATTTTAGGATTCAGAGTTTTAGAGAGACATGGAATGCTTCTGTCTCTTTACAGGAAGGCTTACGTGAGAAAACAAGTCCTTAGATTGGCAGGATTTCATGTATTTTCCCTAATTATCATTAGGGAGCCCTGGTGGCACAGTGGTTAAATGCCAGTACTGCAAGCCACAAGGCTGTGAGTTCGATCCTGCCCGGTTTCAAGGTTGTGACTCAGCCTTCGTAAAATGAGTACCCAACTTGTTGGGGGCATGTATAGAAATGTATGGAAATACATGCTATTTGTAAGTTGTTCATCTGCCTTGATCCATATGGAGAGGTGGTGTACAAATAAAAAAATAATAAAAATTAAAAAAAAGTATGAGAATACAGTTGGATCAGCAGTTTAGCTGCATTTGATAGGAGGAATGGAGTGGGGTGCCAGGTACACATTTTGTTTTCTTTTCTTCTCTTCTAAAAACTGAAATTCAGCAGGAACTCAGGACAGGGAAGTTCTTTAAAACTGGTGCTCTAAGAAGATTACATAGGATGAATAATACAAACATAAAGTGAACTGGGATGATAATCTATACAAAATCAGAAGGTTTCATGAGTTTAGAAATTCTGGTGATGTCAGGATGAAATATGACAGCTACTCTCATGTTGGTTAGTCCCAACTAGAAGAAATCCACCAAATAAATTATGGAATGATGAATTTACATGTAAGTAAACCCAACTGATTCAATAGCTCTAGACACGATTAATAACAGGATTTAGGCCAAAAAGTTGTTCAGCACTACAGTGAATGGCTCTAGAAAGTATTGTGTGCTGTGGCTGGTGCTTTCGTAAAATTTAACAGACCCACAAGAATGTTTGTTTATGAAAGGCACATTTATTTGTGATACAAAGAGCTGAAACAAAACTGGGAGCAAGTTAGTTGGCAAACCTGTCCACGCTTGCAGTGCTGAATTCAGTGGGACTT
Source organism: Ctenosaura bakeri (assembly GCA_948474755.1). Lineage (NCBI taxonomy): Eukaryota > Metazoa > Chordata > Lepidosauria > Squamata > Iguanidae > Ctenosaura > Ctenosaura bakeri. The sequence goes on from CAOLHI010002024.1 coordinate 289,579, forward strand.
TTGCTAACTTTTTCCAAAGCCAGCCAACAATTTTTTTAAAAGTAAAAAGAAGTTCCCATTGCATTTTAACCTTTGCACAATCTTTTTCCCAGTGTCACCAAAGACACTGGGCTTGTGCAGTCTTATCTCATTGAATGGACTGGCCTAATTCCAAAATGCTAGCTGTAATTTAAAAAGGCTGCTAAAAATATTTCGTTCTGGCTACTTGTAAAGCCTGCCTGCTTGTTTGTCTGCCTGCCTGTCTATCTGTCTTTATTTATTTATTTGTGGTATTTATACTCTGCCTGTCAGCCCAAAAGGCTCCTCCAGCGGCGTACAAGTTGTTGATTTGACAGTTCCCTGCCTTCAGCCTTACAACCTAAATAAGACACAAAACATAAAGGAAAGGGGTTGCAGTGGAGAACAGGATTAAATTCAACAGATACTACTCTGTCATCTGCAGCTGTTGTGTCTGCCTCTTCCTGCCTCTCTCCAAGACCACAGCAATGGCAGGTGATATGGAAAGGAGGCTCTTTCATCTGCTGCTGAGGCTGAAGCAAGTCACACTCTCTGAGCCTCAGAGGAAGACAAAGGCAAACCCCTCTGAACAAATCTTGCCAAGAAAACCCCATGATAGGTTCACTTTAGGGTTGTGATAAGTCAGAAACAACTTGAAGGCACAACAAAAAGGAACATTTGGAAGGACTTGGAACCCACCAGACTATTATTCTAGTATATAATTTTAGTAATTATGTTTTCCCAAGTTATGGTTCACCAAGACTTGTGTTTGTCTTTTGTGTTTCAGATCTGAAGCAAGGCAATGTTATTTCCTCCGCAGTAACAATTTTGTGCAAGTTGCAGAAAACCTTTGATGTGAATTTATGTGCCCCGTGCCAGAAAGGCAGCACTTAGTGCAGAAACCAATTGAGACAAGTGTTGTAAAAATTATACAGGCAGCTGGAAAAAGAAAATCAACACGTTATGAAAATATTTGAAAGCATGTGCATGACATAAAGTATAGCAGAAATTGCTATGCATTGTACACCAGTGACCCTCATATCAAGTGGAGCGATGGATATATGGCTTCAGCTACATAGGATCAACATCTGTTATGAATGGCTTTAATAGAAGACACACACACACACACACACACACACACACGAAATCTGCATATGTCAAACATACTGAAATTGCAAACATAACACTATTGCAAATGTGGCATGAAGTGTTTCCATTTTAGTCCCCCTTTTAAACTGCTGGTTTTAATTGTTCAGACCTCACCATGTGCAGGACCATCTGCTTTCATAAGATGCTATCCACACCTTAAGATCTTCAGAGAACCTGTTCAAAGTGTTCCTATCTAATGAGGTGAGGCAGCTTACCACTGGATAGGTAACCTTTTTGATGGCGGCTTCCCTGTCATGGAACAGTCTGTTTAGACTGTCTCACTTGGAGCCATTGTTTCAGTCTTTTCAGCATCGTGTGAAGACTTTTTGTTCACCCATGCCTTTAAAACAACTAGTAGTTCTTCACTTGGATATCATTTTTGAAATCCCTTGTTTTTTAAACTTGTGTTTTTAGTTTTAATAGTTTTTATTAGGGATGGGATGAATCCAGAGTTTTCCAAATCTGGATCCAAATCCCTGGAAGGTTCTGGAAATCCATGAATCTCACGAATTCTCAAATCTTTCAAATCCTTTTTTAAAAAGGGGTTTAAAAAGCAAAGGAAAGAAGGATAATCTTGGGCAAGACACACTCTCTCAGCCTTAGCAAAAGCCTAGGCAAAGGCAAACTTCCCCCTGAAGAGCTCTGGCCAGGACAATTGTCATAGTTTTGCCTCAGGATCTCCCCAGGTTGAAAATGACGTGAAGGCCCTTTATACACAGGTGGGAAAATATGGATTAATCCCATATTTTCCTGCCTGTATAAACAGGGCCACATATTACAGTACAGAGATAATCCAAGTCAAAACTGGATTTTCTTTGCGTAGCTCATTATGGCATCCTGGGGTTTGTAGTTTGATGATGCACCAGCACACCTTGGCAGAGAAGGCTGTGACACCTTGTAAAACAACAAACCCTTGTGTATGAAAGAACTTTGCAAGGGAGCTATGCAAAGGAATCTTTCAGCTGTCCTTAAAATCTCAAGAAGACTACCTTCCAGTCAAGTCTCAAGTCCTGCAACAAGGAAGGCACTTAAAAAAAAAAAAAAAACATCAGCCTCTAGTCCAGTCTCAATTCCGCACCCTAAAGTCCAGCCTCAAGTCCTGCAAGGAACTTTCAAGTCAAGTCTCTACTCCAGTCCCAATCCTTACCCTCCAGTCGCAAGTCAAAAGAATAGAGAAGAATAATTATTATCTTACAGATGGAGGCAGCTGTGGGCACAGGCAGACAGCATGAGTGGGCGTGGGTGGGCAGGCTCACAGCCCAAGTGGGCGGGTGAGCACACAGCCCAAGCGAGCACAGGCAGCTTCCGGCACATGTAGCTTTATGCCAGAATTTTTGCTTGCCCAGGGGCCCGCCAGCCAATCAGGCCTTTGGCGTTCGCTGGAGGTGCAAATTTTGAAAAGCAACAAACAAACTTGGTTGGTGGATTCGAAAGATTTGGTTTGCCATTTTGGTACCAGGATTCAGATTCCTGAATCTCAAATCCTTGCCCGGGATTCGAGGATTCGGTTGGCCCATCCCTAGTTTTTATGGTTTTATACTGAAATGTTATGTCATTTATTTGTGATTATTCTGTTTTAATTTCTGTTACAGAGCACCTATTTAATCCTCATGCACTCGGATGGGACATTTTAATTCCCCAGAGCAGAGGCTCCCAAACTTTCTTTATTCATGGCACTCTTGGTGTCTCAGGAACTTTTTCACAGCTACCCTAGGCCAAAAGAAATAATAGTTCTCTTTTATTAAGTAGTCAGATCCAAGCCACTTTCTAAGTATGTATTTATGTCCTAACAACATAGTAGTCATTTGAAAAAATAATACAAGTAAACTCAGAGAAAACATATTTCTTCCTTAAATAACCACAATTAGTTGCTGACAGACCTGGAGAGTTGAGTTATAAAATCTAAGAAATGATGAGGGGTGGCAGCTCAGCTAGGTCACATGGAGCAAGTGGAAATGAAAGCTCAGGTAGATTGGGTAGAGGCAGTAGAAGTGAAGAGGAGGAGACTCAGCCCTTAGTAATGTGTTGCAGTAGCTTCACAGCAGCAACTATAAAGATAAGGGCCACCACTTTCTCCTCCTCATTCTCCTCCTTTTGGAGTCCAAGTTGGGACAGCAGTGGCTTGGGCCCTTTGGCTACGAGGGCTGCTGCCACTGCCATCACCACCCCACACTCCTTTACCTCCACAGTTGCTCCCCCTGTATGTAACTATCACTGAGCTGAGGATGGCTGTGGTACTGATACCAGCAGTAACACCACTAGCAGTGAGGTCCCAGGCTGCTCCCATCTCAACAGGCGCCCACAAGAGAAGGAGGAAGCAGTAGTCTCCATCCTCACAGTGATTCAACCCATAGCAAGAGCCCACCTGGTATAGTGGTTTGAGTGTTGGACTATGATCCTGAAGACCAGAGTTCAGTTCCCTGTTTGGCCATGGAAACCCACTAGCTGACCTTGGGTGTGTGAAATACGCAGCCCCAGAAAACCCATGATAGGTGTGCCTTAGGGTTGCCATAAGTTGGAAATGACTTGAAGGCACACAACAACAACAAGAACATGTTGCTGCTAATGCCCAGCAGGATTTGTAAGGACAGAAGCTGAGGGTTGAGTCACCACCCTCCTTCTAGGTGCTTAGGCTTCCTCCATCTAGCAGAACTAGGTGAAATTGCTTGGAGGGCAGATTAAACCATCCCATAACATCCCTGTGAGCTTGCTGGCACACACTGAGGTGCTATGATGCACAGTTTGAGAATGTTTTGTTGCACAGAAAGCTAGACCTGCAGCATAGATGTACTACAACACTGGCAACTGCACAGTACTAAATGATGCCCCTAAATTTAGCTATTTGCTATGTACTATATAAAGAAACCAATGGCAGAGCTTGGAGTGCGTGGGGGGGATGGGCATGGCTATGAGCCGGGAAGCCCCAAACATTGCTGCCAGGGGCAAACTGCCACCATTGCCCTTCCACCCCTACGCAACTGAAAGAAACAGAAACTGGGCAAACAGTGTCTAAGTAAGTCTATTGAATTTTGCCATTGAAAGTTTTTTTTCCCTCAGCATGCCATTTTTTTCCCAGCCAGCCATGAAGTAGTAAAGGAGATGTAGTGCTCTTGTTGTCCTTTGGTTTGTCCTGTTTGGAGGAGATCAATATCTCTTTTTTAGGAGGTCAATGGAATTTGCTGGGATCAGAAAATACCTGCAATTCAAAAAATGCAAGGTGTTTTTTTTTAAAATCTGGGACATATGTGCTAAATGAAGTACTTTTTGCCACAAAGAAATGGAAATAAGAAAGAAGTAATTTGTGGAATATGTTAAAAAGAATAGCCTCTGAAGAACAGTTTCATTTTTTTAAAAAAAAAATGTAGCTAAAGATATATTTGGTTAGCATCGGACATCAGTCCAGATGTTATGCATTTGAGCTGATAGAGAACCATTGCTGTGATGTATCATGTATTCTTGTCGCCCATCAAGTATCCTTCATTATGCAACTGTGCAGGAATTTTCATGCATCTATAAATCTGGAAACGTGTCTAATAGAACTGGCACACCTGTATTCACATGCCAGTACACTGAAACTGGGATCTTGTTGGGGCACTATGCTTGTATAAACATAATTGCACAACGAGTGGGAGTCTCTCAGAGGCTGTATAAGTGTAATTTATTTGCAAGCATACAGAAGGGTTCCCAGGCATCCTGTTTTGTATGGATCATTCTGTATTTGAGGTCCTAAATTCTGCCTCCATATTGGAGTGATATGGGATGCTCCAGACCCTCCATTTGAGAACTGGCACCAGCTGAAGTCCCAACAGACTCATTCCCGAGTGTTTGCTATGTACGCAGCAATCAGGCTTCTTCTAGCAAATGCTGGGGTCTGCCTGCTGGAATTGTGGCTGTCTTCTCCCTCTGGCTGGCTGATGCTGAGTAGCAGAATAATAGCTGGCTTGCCATCATGAGATTTGCATGGGTTTGGGGGTTCCTATGAAATCTCACAGGAACACTGAGATCTCATGAGTGGCCTTCCTCTGGTGAGACTTGAGGTGGCCTTATATAGGCCTGTCTCATGTGTCCCACATTGCTCTCTGACAGTGCTTCTTAAGCCAGGGTCCATGGAGTTCTCAGAGGAGGTCCATGAAGACCTGCTGATGCACACCACCACCAGCAGCAGCAGCAACAGGGATGTAGCAGTGGTGGCATGCGGCAGGGGGAGACTCCTGATTTGCAAATGAAGGAGCAGTTTGTGTGCATGCACATGCCTGCCATTGTGTCTATCAGTGCCCACACCCACTGCTGCTGTGTCCCTGGTGAAGGGGATATGGCAGCAAGCATGTGTGCACCATCTAACCTAGGGATGTCAAACTCAATTTCACCTTGTCCTGCATGAGCATTATGGTTGCCCTCAAAAGGCTGGTTGTATCTATAAGACTATATAAATGTATCTATTCTTTTATCATGTTAAGTAATTGCTTCTGCATTCAATTATTACTGGTTTTTAAATTGCCTTCTGTCTGCATCAACTTTTTTTTTTTTTGGTGGACATTTTGGGGCTATTTGATTGTAGCTTACGGTCCCTATACCTCTGTAAAGTGACATAGTGGTCAGTATACCCAAAGTGTGCCACTTTCTGCTCCCCAGACCGTCTCTGTGCCTCTTTCTGCCCCTGGGCTCGCCAGGCAGGGGGAGTGCTGCAGCTGCAGGAGAAGTGTGAGGGCCACATGAAATGGCCTGGTGGACCGGATTTGGTCCATGGGCCTTGGATTTGACATATATGGTCTAAACTGTGTCCTTCATTTGCAAAGGGAGGAGCAGTTTGAGTGAGCACACACACTTGCTGCAGCACCCAGACCCCCTGCTGCCACGTCTGATGAAAAGGACAAGCATGTGTGTGTGTGTGTGTGCACCTAAACTGCTCCTGCATTTGCAAACGAGGGAACAGTTTTGGTACCTGCACACACATCTCCGTGCCATTTCCCTGTCAGAAGAGACACGCTGGCAGACATGTGCACACACCTAAGCTATGACTCTGGAGACCAGAGTTTGAATCTCCACTCAGCCATGAAAACCCACTGGGTTTCTCTCAGCCTCAGACAAAGGCAAAGGCAATAAATCTTGCTCATGATGGGTTCGTGGTAGAGTCAGCATACATCAGTTTTCAAAGGAGTGAGACCTAATGGCTAGAAAGAACCTTCTCCTGTCAGCGACAGTTTGTTGTGTGCCTTCGGGCCAGTTCTGGCTTATGGCAACCCTAAGGTGAGCCTATCACTGTTTTGTTTTTTGTTTTTTCCTGGCAAGATTTGTTGAGAGGTGGTTTGCCTTTGTCTTCCTCTGAGGCTGAGAGAATGTGACACACCCAAGGTCACCTGGTGTCTGAGACGGGATCGAATCTTAAGACATTTATGCACTAGACTGCTATAGTGCTATTATTCCACTTTCAACCTCCTATGAAATCCTGGGGTTTGCAGTTTCGGGAGGGGCCGGCCAGCCCTTCCTGAAACTGCAAACTCCAGGATTCCATAGGAGGTTGAAAGTGGAATAATAGCACTATAACGGTCTAGTACGGAAATGGCCCTAGTCTCCAAAAACCTTTAAGAAACAACAAATATTTAAGTCAAATATTTAAGAATATGCTTAAGTCTTGGGGGAATCCCCGGGAATAAATTATATTTACAGAGGAGCCCTGGTAAAGAAAAAGTTAAGAACCAGCACTCTGTGGAAAAACCTGACAACATTGTTACACCACATAGTTCTCTTCCTCACGTGTGACTTTGTGAGCATTATACAATTAGTCACAGAGCTGTGTTCATTATACAATTAGTCGATTGTACAATTAGTTACACAGCTGCAGGACCCAGTGTAAGTAGGTGTATACTTATGGTTTGTTAAAAGTATGTAGGATTTTGATTATGAAGAAGCACTGGCCTTCTTGCAAATTAATCATGGGTTTTCAGACAGACTTTCTATAGGCGTCTCATGGAAGTTTGTTAGGAATTATTTCTCAATGAGGAATGCCAATAAACTTCCAAGGAGTTAATAACAACCTCACATACTAAACAACAAACGGAGTTTCGTTTTTCCTGTTTTGTCAGTTTAAATTTTCTTCCACAGTGCCACATAGTGGTTCTTCTGCATAGCTGCTCCTTTCGCGTTCGTTTCTGAGAGGGAGAGGTACTCTGGCTCTAAAAAAGCAAAACAAAACCCAAGCGAACAAAAACCACTATATGAAGCAAATGAACACACCGAAGATTATAACTTAACAATGAGTAGTATAATATTCTTTCAAGGTCATGGTAGGATTAGTTGAATTAAAAGGAAGGGTCAACTAAAAAGTAACTACTTATGAAAGTAAAAATATATGGAATAAAATAAAGGAGAAATAAGTAGATTTCTTCCTTTCTCCTCCTCCTCCTTTTTTTTTGGTGGGTTTGCCCTGTCCTCTGGATTAATTTTCCTGAATTAATACTCCTGGATAATCCTTAACTGCTTTCTAAAGCAATTAAAAATGCTGAACAGTGCATAGTTTGCCTAAATGTTCATTTCCTTAACTATATTTGCATTTCTATCTCATTCCCTTTAAGTTACGGAGGGCCATTGTCAGGAGCAACCAGGACTTAGATCTCTTCTCCTGTGAGATCTCTGAAGGGAAGGAGAAGTTGCTTCCTATGTTGGCTCCTTGCACAGAAGACAACTGTGGGCCTTCAGTATTTCCTGAGTTACTCCCAGAACCACTTCGCTGGAAGATGCTCTTCTCAATGAAGTTTCAACACTGCTTCTGTTAGAACACTCATGCCATTTCTGGATCTTCATCACCTCCAGGACTACAGGAGTAACACTCACGAAGGGATCAGACCAAAGCACAGGTCTGCTGACACACCGCTCAACTAGCACTTTGAACCTTCTTTTCTGTCGAGGCTACTCAGGAAAACAGGTAAACCCCATTTCTACTTAAGATCTTGGCCCTTAGAAACATCCCAGAAAATGGTGGGGCCATCAGACCGTCTATAAACACCATCTGTGCTAATGCTTCAGCTTCTTACTTGGCATGGCTGCTGCAGCAATCCACTGAAATGGTTGATGGACAAGATTCAAAGAACTTGGGCTCTAATTCAATAATTCAATGGGCCAGCTTCCTTGTGCTAGCCGCATGAGAGGTATGGCTACCTGCTTTTGAAATGGAAGGCAAGGAGTTTTCAAAGTAGTTGATGTTAGGAAGTAGACTAGCTGTTGCAAGGAGGAAAGATCCATGCTTCTGTCATGGTTTGTTTTATTAATAGAACTGCTTAGAAATCCAGCATGCCGGCAGTTAGTAGAGACAGACCAAACTCTGGCAATTACCCTCTCCCTTCTCTTGGTCAGTATATGGTATTTTGAGGAGCTCAGATGATTTCAGCTCTAGAGGCATTAGAAAGGTTGGCAAAGTATGCTGGTTTATTGGCCTGCTTTCATTGATTTGTAGATACATATTAGGATCAAAGTATTATCTGAGGTCATTCGTAAGAAATGAAATAAAGCTATTTGTTTTAGGAACTGTTGAATCACAGCTTGGAAATTTACTCTAGAAAGCAATCAGTACAAAGATGAACCAGTACAAACGCACAGATTGGGACTCCATCCTGGAGTGGGATGAAGAAATTGAGGAGACAGATGCTCAGTTGTGATTGTCATGGTATACGGTGGTAGTAACATCTTTATTAAGTGGTGGGTACTTTGCAATATATAGTATCAGATCAGTTCATCACAGAATTTTGAAAAGTTACTCTTTGGACTACAACTCCCAGGATCTCTCACCAACATACCATTCTGGATGCATGATTTGGGAAATTTTAGACCAAAAAAGTAATAAAATTTTTTTTCTGTTTCATCGTATATACAATCTGTATTTCTATTTAATATATGTAAATTTATGTATTTGTCAGAGTTATTAGACACCTCTATTGTTTTAAACACTTCCACTGTTTTAATCGGAATATGTTTATAATGACCTGCAACTTAGTCTGTGACTTTAGAAAAAAGTCTCTTTTACCCTGATATAATACCTGGCCCCTGGGCTCTTACAGAATATGCTTAATTCAGTGATATGTTGACAGCCCTCTCTGTAAAAAGAATGAAGCTGACCACATGATGGCACCAAACACGCAGCTATGAAAAGGACTGGTCAAGGTTATTTTGTTTTTCAGTTACTTGGACTTAACCCTTCCATTTTCTAGAAATGAGTTGAAATCCAAGGCAGGACAAAAGTATGACATGGCAAGAAAATATCTTTGTACAGTGCTAATCAACAGCTGATACTCCTAGTGTTATAATTTTTTTCTTTCAAATTCTTAGGAACTCAGAAAGGAAATAAGAGTTTTAGCTACCTATATCATTTCTAGAAAGTTTGGTGATTTGTCTTAAAATATCATTCTTACAAAATGTTGTTGTAAAAAAAAAAGTCCACATTCCAGAAAACTATTCCCTTTAAGCTAGAGACATTATTATACCTAGGTTGCTTCTGATGGACTCTCTAATGACAGTTAGAAGACAGACAGATGAAGAAACTGCCAAATGGAAAATAGCTGGAAACTTGAAAAGTACTCATACAAGTAGTGAAGTACAAAAACCAAATACAAAATGTGGACATTTGCCAGGCTGCACTAGCCAGCACAGAAATTAATGAAAGGTGACAGGAGCTGCAGTCCAATCCCATCTGGTGATGGGAGTTGCAGTCCAACCACATTTGGAGTTCAGGTTTTGGCATAGGCTTGACTGTTGAAAAGGGAAAAGTGGCCATGTTGCTCTTTCTCAAGAGGCAGCGAAGGGACGAGGGGAAGTCAAAGTCATTAATTCATTATTGGGGATTGTGCATTTGACAAACTGCACACATTGACACCATGTTTGATTGATTGTCTATTCCTCCTAGAAGTAACCTAGAATACAAAGAAGAGGATAGGAAAAACATTTCTCTTGTCTCACTAATTCCAGGGTATGAGTTGTTTTTACAATTATTACTAGGGGAGCACTTTAAGTGGTGTCTCCCATTTGCACACTGAGGTGTACAGCCCCTTCTGCTTCTTTGTTCTAACTGAATGAAGAGACAAGAAATCAAGGCCATTCATTCCACTTTCAACATCCTGTGGAATCCTGGAGTTTGTACTTTACTGAGGCCAAAGAGCTCTCTGGCTGAGAATTCTAAAGGCCCCTCCCTAAACTGCACACCCCAGGATTCCATAGGATGTTGAAAGGGGAATAATAGCCCTATAACAGTGTTGCTTCTCAGATTCAGGTCAGCTGAAGATTGTACCATGAGTAATATGAATAACAAGTAAAGGAACAAGGAAAAGCATTGTGACTCCATTCATGTCCTTGTGATGGGCTTGCCATAGGCAACAGATCAGTCACTGTGTGAACAGAATGTTGGACTAGATAGGCCTTTGATCTCATCCGACATGGGTCTCCTTATGTTTATAGGATATATAGGCAGCCCTCCAAATTTGCTGTGATTAGGGACATAGGACCTCCACAAAAGTGAGAAAATTGCAGATATCAAAACGTGTGTGTGTGTGTGTGTGTGTGTGTGTGTGTGGGAAGGGCACTGAGGCATGGTGGGGAGAACAGATATCCAGGGTCCAAACTGGGTCAGAAAAAGGAGAGGGGAAAGGGGTAGGTCAGCGTAGTGGCCCTACACTTCCTCTCTCTCTCCCATCTCCTTCCTTAGGGGTGGGGAGGTGCCAGGAGAAGGTTTGTGGCACTGAGAAATTGGGCTGTAAGCTGCCCTTTGCTGGCTAGGCGGTAGCTGGTGGAAAAGGAGGAGAACCAGGGAAGAGTTTTAACAGGGCTGCATGGCTTGACTGGAGCCACCCAGAGCGAAGGTTCCTCTGGAAAAGCAGCACCTGAAGTGGAGGTGGGCAGGGGTTGGAGAAACTCACAGAAAATCAAATCCATGAAAGGCAAACTCACAAATATGAAGGGCTGACTGTATTGCAGTGGGAATATGGATGTATCCAAACTTTGTATGAAATGCTGTCAGGAATGTTTATCTCCCATCTTGAGGGTGGAATAAGCAGTTTTTAACCCAAAGAAAGTTAACCTCCATGTGTCTGACTTATTTACAGTGTAAACCTCTGCTTCATCATTTCCTTCCACCAAAGTGTGCTCAGCTCCTATCAGAAGTTATCCTGGGACTGCAGAATTGAATTGAACCTATCCTCTCTCCATCCATTTGTCAGAATCCTAAGGGCCATGGGGAGACTCCCAGGATGAGGGCCACCTCAAGGGGAAACCCACCCTAGTTAGAATGATCAGCAAGAAAGAGTAGTTGGATTACTGCTAGAAAGAACACTTTGTTCCAAAGGCCAGCTATAC